>PVLC010001457.1:109210-143050 GCA_004027655.1 Graphiurus murinus
AAAAAAAAAAAAAAAAAAAAAAAAAAAAAAAAAGAACTTGGGAAGAGCAGTGGGGGTGTAACTTAGTGGTAGAGCACTTCCCTAAATATGCAAGGTCTTGAGGTTTAGGTTTCAATCCCCAACACCCAGCATCAAGGGAAAAAAAAAAAAAAAAAGAGCTTGGGCAGAGCTCTGAATTCTGTTGGGAAGTTTGTTGCTGCTGATCCATATGTTATTATCTGGAGCAACTGGGCTAGAAGATGTGCTACCAAGATGGCTTCTTCACTTACCTGCCTGTAATCTCAATGATCCCTGGCATTTTCTCTTCTTCAACATGTTGTCTCATCTTACAGAGCTTTTAATAGCATGATGTACTTAAGTGGCACCACTCATTATGTGACATACACTTTCAAGAGAAAGGAATCTGAATCCCTGAGGCAAGGTAAGGACAATGTCTGGACCTGGCATAGCATTATTGGATGCTTTATATAAATCATAGACATAAGTGTCACAGAGTCCACCATGGTCAAGGAAGGGGAGAAACACCCTCCTGCTTTGAGGGAGAATTGCAAGGTGTCATTTTAGAAGAACAGATGGATTGGGAGATAGAATTGAGAACATCTTTGAAAGGCATAGTCTGCCACTCTTTGGTGTCCCTGCTAAAAATTTCTATTGATAGCACCTCATAACTGTAAACTACCATTCATCTGCCCATTCGATGCTGTCCCCCCAAGTTTATGATATCTTATTTTTTAACAACAAATTAACTTTGACTGTAAAAATGACACTTTGCTATAGGTTATAGGTTAAGAGCAGACTTTCTGCTCTCTTAAAATCTTGATCATCTGTAATTTATCTCAAATATGATGAAACTAGAAAAGCTCAAGTATTATCACATTAAATGGCACAAGTTCAATTCTTCACCTTAGATGTATAAAAAGTTACTCTAAACTGTAAAAAAAGTAGAAACATATATGAAATGATCTACAAGTTTTTTATTATTTTTAAGTTTGTACATCTTTATGAGATACAGTATGGTAGTTAATACATGATACAATGGGTAATAATCACATCGGGTAATAAGCATTTCCGTCTCTTCAACCATTAATCATTTATATGTGTCAGGAATTTTGTGCTTTTCTAGCTATTTTGAAATATATAATAGGTTGTTTTACCCAATAGTTACCTTACTGTGCTGAAGGAAAGTCAGAACTTATCCCTCCACTCTATGGCTTGGGGGCTCTAGCACTTTGATCTTCCTTGACCCTCAACTTAGTCTCTTTAACTCAGAGAGTCTGTCAGCTTATTGGTGGGTCGCCCTTTATAAACCACAACCTGGAAGCTCTCTTAAGCAGAAAGCTGAGGCAGCTCTAGGGCTGACCTCATTTGCTTTCCATCACTCAAGGATCGTCCTTCCTTCCATCTTTCCATCTTTCCCTTCCTTCCTTCCTTCCTTCCTTCCTTCCTTCCTTCCTTCCTTCCTTCCTTCCTTCCTTCCTTCCTTCCTTCCTTCCTTCCTTCCTTCCTTCCTACCTCCTCCCTCCTTCCCTTCCTTCTTTCCTTCGTTGTACTAGAGATTGAACCCAAAGCATTCTACCTCTGAGCTACGCCATCAGCCCTTTTTATTTTTGTTTGAAAACAGGGTCTTGCTAGGTTGCTGAGAGTACTGCTAAATTGCTGAGGCCAGTTCTGAACTTGTGATCCTCCCATCTTAGCCTCCCAGGTACTAGAATTACAGGCTTGTGCCACCATGTTCAGCTAAGGATCACTTTTCTTTGTTGCCTGTGTCCAGTGTCTTGAAATCTACTGTTTTGCGTTTGCTTACTTTGATAGAAATAGAAATTTGTGCCGGGCGTGGTGGCGCACGCTTGTAATCCCAGCATTCAGGAGGCTGAGACCGGAGGATCCAGGTTCGCGGCCAGCCTCAGCTACCCTAGTGAGGCACTCCGCAACTTAGTGAGACCCGGTTTCAAAATAAAGAATAAAAAATGGGGCTGGGGGTGTAGCCCGGGGTAGAACGCCCCTGAGTTCAATCCCTAGTACCGCAAAAAAAAAAAAAAGAAATAGAAATTTGTTCCATGTTATTATTCCAACTTGACTAGAAGTGGAATTCTTGGCTTTTTACAAGTTAAAAAGCAATGCCCATCTCTAGCAAGGCTTGGCAAAGTGACACTTTAAATTGAGGAAACAAATATAAAACTAAAGCCTATCCAGTATTTAAGATAATTTAAAACTATATTGAAGCTTCAATATAAGGATGTGCCAGAGAGGGATTCCATTCCTAACCCACTCAGCTCTTGAAAGTCTTCCTTATTCTCATGTTGCCCCTGCAACTGTGCTCACCCCGCCCTGTAACTCCCCACAGTCCCAGCCTGGGTGAGTGCTTCCCTTCCTCCTCTGCCTTTTCTTCTCTTCCTTCCTCTACCTATGTGGTTTGATATATATACTTGCTAATATAAATCAATACTAATTTCCAAGTCTGTCTTCAAATTTCCTCTCTACCTACTTCACAGATCTAGATTATACAGGCCTGTCTTCAAAAAAGTAAAAGCAATAGATTCCTAATAAAGTACTGGGTATGTGTAGATATATGTATGTTTAATCATTTATATGTGAGAGAGGAGATTGTGAGCATATACAATCTATTTTTTCTTTTGTAATTATCACATCTTCAATCTAGAAAGGTAATAGGATTAGTTAATTACTTCATTATGAGACAAGTAACATACCTGTCTGGTCTTGGTTGTCTGATTATTGAGATTTATTCCAGGCTTATACACCATTAAAACATTTGGGATCTGATGACTTGTTTCTCCTATTGGTTCCAAAGGCATTTTTAGAGGAGAGGACAGGAAGTTTAGAGTGGTTGTAACCATCTCTGTGCAATATGACAAGATGAAGGACCCTGGAGAACCACCACTTATTTCCTCCTTTGAACAACTCATCTTGGAGAGGAACACTAGGGTTTAGGGCCCACACAGCCCTCTGAATCCACAGTTAGGCAAGTGTCAGCTTGAGAGCCTTTAACTTTTCATTTTGTTGACAGTGAAGTAAATGGCCCTGGCCTGGTCTCTAACCCTGAACTAAGTAGAGATACATACTACTTGGAGTAGCTAGTTACATGTAGAGATGAGGCTAAGAAACCTTTGTTGACAACGTTGCACAGGCTTGTCTTCTTAAAAGTTCTCTCTCAGAATTTCATTTTGTTGTAATATCTGTGTCATGTCTTTCCAGAAAAAAAAAAAAGCATCTTCAAACTAGAAATAATAAAATAGTGTTGGGAGTGAGTTTAAATTCAGAATAGGGGAGGAAATAATATGACACATGATGATAAGACAGTACTTAAATATTTTAGATTTATGTCTTTAGGCAGAAGCACATTAAATCTCAGTTTGATATAAGAATTCATTTATTGATTTAGTAAATATTTACTTCGTGCCAAGCAAGTGCCAGCACTTTGGACTGTTTGTTCATACAGAAGGAAATAAAGTGGATCAAAATCCTCCCTTCAAAATGGTTTTATTTGTACTTGTAATTGCAAAAGCATTGTCTTTACTTTTTTGAGGTGCTTTAAAGAATGGGAAACTGCCAGATGACTAGGGATGCCAAATTATTCCTTAATATTCAAAAGGAAATGGCAGCAGCAGAATTCAGAATCTCTACACCCTGGGTGACAACCTGGGAAAAAGTAAAGAATAGATTTGAATCCTTAAAATAGGAAAAAGGAACTTTTTACAACATATCCAATTAGACTAGTCACATTAAAAGCTTGCTTCATTTTGTCATTGAATTATTAGACAGGTAAATCAGGAGAATTCTGTGTGCAAAGAACAGCTTGATTTCAGCAAGGCAGTTCACAGTATTTCCATGTCATTTTAAGGGTAGATTAGAAGGGTATAGATTGGCTGAATAAAGCTTCCTGAAGTATCTGTATTTAATATATTGGTAAGTTGGAAGAGATTTGATTTTTTAGCTGATATAAAAATGTCCTTTTCTAATCAAACAGGAACTCTAGATCTTAAAAAAGTACTTAATAGTGAAACATAGGCACATATCAAAAGCAGAATAAAACTATCTACCTCACAGATCTATATGATTAGTGTCCATGTGTTTGTCACAGAGTAGAAACACCATAAACATCACTGTGATGATTCATTCTTTGACTCGGGATATGAAATTTATTTTTCAGCCCATTCCTGAATTTTTTCATAAATATTACTATTATTAAATAGAAAGTACTAATCCAAACTTGGATGATATTTGGTGGTATATTAATTAAAAAATGATCTGGAACCACTCTCTACATATTATATTATATACAATTATTTAAACTTTAATGTTGGATATATAACTAGTTTAAACACAAATAACTTATTAACATTTAATAAGATTGATGTCTATTAATGGAACTTCAAAGTAGAAATAATTCATTCTTTAAATACCTGTATTTCTCATAAAATAAAAAAGGGAATTCTATTTAGTCATGCTCTTATCATAATCTATATTTATGGCTTATTTTTACTGCAGACTTTAAGAGATCAGTGAAGTTCTTATAAAGATATGTGTGAAAGGACTCTCTCTGGCATTGTCTTAAATTGGAGAAATACAAAATTGTGATTTAGGGGAATTGTTATGTGAATGAAAGTACAATAGAATTGTATGCTACAATAAATAATAAGGAAGTGAGCTTTTATGCAATGACATGGAGATATCTTGAGACAAATAAGAAAAATAAGACAGAAAAATATAGTGTGCATCTGGTGGCAAAAAAAAGAAAAAGAAAAAGGACAAAGGGCATATGTACATATATATGCATGTGTCTGTGCACTAATACACAGGAATACAGGTTGGAAGATGTACTTGAACTTTTGTGGGTGGTTATCTATGAGGATGGAAGAGGGAATCATTGTAAAAGAAGCAAATGGAATATTTCTACTTTGTTTTGACTACTTCTATATTGATCAAGTACTCTTTTTTTTTTTTACAAAAATAGAGGCATGCATTTCAAGCATAAAACAATGAATAATAAAAATACTACTGCTAAGAGTTACAAGGATTTAAAATAAAAGATTACCATCACTAAGAATTATTGGTCAAGATGAGGATTCTCCTCAAGCAAATTTTGCCAAGTGCCTAGCAACCAGGAAAAATATTGAAAACTCGAATCTAAACTATTTAAGTATTTGCTTAAAAAAATAATGAAATAGTATTCTTATCATTAAATTTTTCTTCAAAAATCTAATTTGCCAATACAAAGAAGCAATTTTGCCATTTACAATTAGTCTTCTTTAAACAATAAAAGTAAATAAAATTACTATAATTTCTTTCTGTAATAATTTCAGAATAAAAAGTCTAAACCAACAATATAAGAGAGGAAGAATCATTAATTTTATTTCAGATTAACATTTTGATTAATTTCTCTATATTAACTCTGAAAACAGAGTAAGAGCTCATCTTCCACTTTTGATAATTACAAAAGAGATCCAGGCCCCTGTGTTCATTGTGATCATGGTGTTCTCCTCCATCTCCTTTATCCTCCTTTTTGTTTTCCTTTCCTCCTCTTCTTTTATTTCTTCCCTCTCAACTCGTCCTGCTCCTCATATTTCAAATAGCAATTCTTTTATTCATTGAATTAACAAATCACATTATTTTAGACTGGATTTTCCTATTACTCATATTTACTAAGTCAGCATCATTGAAAAAGAAATTGAACATCCGTCCCATGCAAATCTTTGGTGAGACCATTTTCAAGTTCATTGTTCTCAGCCACATCTCAGCGTCTATTCCATTTTTGACTCATGAAATATCAGACAATGCTGGATGAAAAATAAAAGTTCCGATGCCAATCAATCATTCTGCTTGAATTTAGACATGTTCCAGGGAACTAATTGATCTTTTCTTAGGTCAATGACTTTGATGTTGCTGGTGTCAAAAATGTCATCCCCTCCTGCTAAAGATAGCTATATCCTTCCGAACAGGTCATAATTTTTTCTGTCCACCTTGGCAAGTTATATCTTCTTTTCAAGAGCCTGTCACATTGGTCATAAGTCACTTACAGCACTTATTTCTTAAATTGTGAGTGTTTTATTTGCTCAGAGGTGTCATAGCACTTTGTTCATATTCCTAAGTTTTACAATGAAAAGAAAAGAAGAGCTTATAAATAAATCACTAGTCCCCCTTCTTTGACTTTCACTGAGCCAGGACTATATAATTCAACCTGAAGTAATAGTTAACTACCACTTGTTTATTTATCTTGCTTATTAGAAAGAAATAAACAATTCTTTAAAAACATTGTATGTGAGCATGTGTGATGTGTGTGAAATGCACATTCCTACTACAGTTATTGTGTAGCCGCCCTTAGCGCTTCACATGGAAAGAGCCTCTGGGTCCCATTTACTGGGTATGAAAACAGGATTTTTTTCTTTTTCAGCTTTCTACACCAAGATTATTCAGTTTGCAACAGTCTTCCTATGAACTCAGAATTAGAAAGGAGAAAAAAGAGAATCCTTCTAGTTTTGGGTTTTTTAAATGGTTATCTTTAGTTCCATTGTAACTATCTGCATGTCTAAAAATTTTTCTTATAGTTAAGGAAAAAAAAAAAAAAAAAAAAACACAAAACTTTATTTTGGCTCTGTATAGGCCCCAACCCTTTGATATAAATCCAGAAGCAGAGAAGTGCTGAGCATGGGTGACTTTAAATTTTCAAACATCTCATTTAAAATTTATTTTAAATGGCATTAGAATAAAAGGATGCTTTATTCACTAAACAAATATGTGTTAAATGCCTAGTAAGCTCTAGAAATTGTTCTAGGTACTAGGAATAGACTTGAAGGAGAAACAGGCAAAAGCTTTTGGCCTCATAAACTATACATTTTGGTGCACTGAAAGGCTACCTGTGGTATGTCAAAATTGCATGCTGTTTTCTAACACTCTCCTTGACTGCCTATCTCTGCTAATGTCCAATTATCAACCCTGACAATATGCAGAGATAATGGTAAATTACCAGAAATAATTACAGATTTTGGAAGTGGGCTTGTAATGAATATAGATATAAATATTAAAGTAAATGAAATGCTTTAAAACATTTTGACATACATAGCGTGGTAATTATATGGCATAATAGAGACTTGTTTAGAATTTTCCGACAAGGTTAAATTTTCTGATATTCTTGAAGCACAAACAGAAGAAAGCTATAGTTTAGACTTAGCATTTCTTTTTTTGTTGTTGTTGTGGTACTGGGGATTGAACTCAGAGGCATTCTACCTCTGAGCTACGCGACCAGCCCTATTTTTTATTCTTTTGAAACAGGGTCTTACTAAGTTTGGGAGGTCCTCACTAAGCAGTTGAGGCTGGCCAAAAACCCCCTCTTGTCTCAACTCAGCCTCCCAAGTACTAGGATTACAAGCATGAGCCACCACGCCCATCTTAGCATTTCTTAAAAACAAAACAAAACAAAAAAACTTTAAATGTTACCGTAAGAATGTTAGCAGAGTTTTGAGAAATATAATTATCTGTATTGCCTTGGACATGCTATCTGAGGCTTTCTCCCGAACGAAGATTTTGGCATAGGCTAATATTATGAAGAAATGATGATTTTTTTTGGAAACATGTACAATTCGGTATTAGATATTGTATTCTGAAAGGGAAATTCCTATCATGAAGAAAATATATTTGACTGTTAGCAAGCAGTGTAAGGGTGCCATAACTAAGGCAAATATCTGAACTTGACCCCCATGAGGGAGTATGACCTGATTTACACAGTCTTAGTGACTTGGCTCATAAAATACCTCAGAATTTGGCAATTTTTATGAATAGTATATCAATTGAAAGAGATTTATAAGCATAAAAGAAAGAAACCAATTTTCCAGAAAAAAAAACACAAAAAACTGCCAAAACACTTAACAGAATGTTGATTAAGAAAATGAATGCTGGTGCATAAATGTCCCTCTCACTGTGAACTATTATGATGTAAGACTACAACACATTAATAAAATTATATTAAAAAAACAAACTAGGGAGGAGAAAGAAAGTGGAGTAAGGTGCATACATACTTACTGTTGGCTCAGAGGCCATATATAATCTGGTTTTGGTTGATTTCTAATCGTAAGATATTTGACAGGGTATAAATAAAGTTCTGCTCTGTAATTGAGTTTTCTTTGACAGAATACAAGTGCCCCGCCCCCTTCCCACACCAAAGTTTAGCCACTGAAGACATTAAAACGGGGAAAGCAGATAGGATTGCTCCTGTCTGTATGCCAGGGAACCCACACTAAAGTGGCAATGCAGGCCATACAAGGCAGGAAAAATGCTATAATTTATACTAGGTAAAAATTCTGTTTCATACGCCAAAGGCTTTTGAGAAACCAGATAAAGTTATGTTTGTAAGGTTCCTAAGAACTAGATGCCAAAGAAAAGGAATTTCAGTACCCCACAATGGTCATATTTCCTAATATGTCATTTATGTGTTGGCCAAAGGCCATGATAGGATAACACTGTTGCAGAACATTAGTCCATAATCAAGAATCACCAACCTCATGAAAAAGGTCAATATCATGAAAAAGACATTAGCAATTCTATGGAATGCCCCATGAGTCAGGTTTAATATGCTAAGCACCTCATAAAACAGATTTAATTGACCAAATATTGAATAAAAGGAGAAGCAATCTCATGTAAAATAGATATATAAGATCATAAAAATCATGCACAAGTATATGTCAATAGACTTGAAAATGAGCAAATTTCTTTTGGAAAATAATGAAATGCTAAAATAGGTACAAGAAAAATAACATATTTGAATGCACTAATAAACAATAAATAAATTTGAATGTAATAGAATGGCATTCTCTTCAAACAGTTTTATGTTTTGAGGTTATTACAGGTAAATTCTATTAAAATGTCATGAACAAAGTCCATTTTTCTTCCTCTACATTTCTGTAAATTAAACCAATATATTAAACAGGAAAAAGTATCCAGTAATTTAATTATGTAAGTATTATCTTAATCCTCAAACTGCTAAAAAAAAGAAATGTATATACAAATTTTAAAAAACTAGATGGAAATTTAAACTTAATTTTAGCTGATAAAAAAGTACAAAGTATTAACAAAATAATTCATTATACTTAAGTAAATTTTATCTTGAAAATGCAAGGAAAATTAAATAACCATATCTCTCAGTGTTTTCTAACAGTGATGGGAGAAAAAAACACTTTTAAATACATGCAGACTACTAGTCATTTGAAAAATTTCAACACCTATTTATTATAAAGGTTTACAGATAGCAGGTATAGACAAGAGACCTCTTAGCCTAGTAAAAGTTGTCTTCCAAAAACCCAAAGCAGCCGGGCGTGGTGGCGCACGCTTGTAATCCCAGCATTCGGAGGCTAAGACCAGAGGATCCAGGTTCGCCGCCAGCCTCAGCTACCTAGTGAGGCACTCTACAACTTAGTGAGACTCGGTTTCAAAATAAAGAATAAAAAATAGGGCTGGGGGTGTAGCTCGGAGGTAGAATGCCCCTGAGTTCAATCCCCAGTACCGCAAAAAAAAAAAAAAAAAAAAAAAAAAAAAAAAAAAAAAAAAAAAAAAAAAAAAAAAAAAAAAAAAAAAAAAAAAAAAAAAAAAAAAAAAAAAAAAAAACCGCAAAGCAAATGAATGAGAATTTTAGAAATACTATCTTTAAAGTTTGGAGAAGATGTGTGTTCTTGGTGTTGTCTATATAAAACAATTTACTATAGAAGGTCCTGATAAAGGTAATATGATAAACTGTACGAAATAGAAAAGATGCTGTTGTTATTATCTCCAGAAAATTTGGTAACTTACCTAGAAAAGAAAGGGAATACACAGAAAACTTTTTTAAACAAATATAAGTTTATAGCAAGAACTTTGGATTGGAAAAAAGGCAACATTAATTATTATCGCCCTATATTAGTAATAACCAAAGATAATAAAAAAAGACTACATTCTTGGGAGTTAACATAATAGATGGCTATTAAATAACAATGTAACACATACCGAAAACCAGAAAATTATATTATATTCATATATTCACGAAGAAATGGGATTTGTATTCAAGGTAATCATTGATGGGTAAGGTCTTAATACAACAATTTTGTAATTTGTTTTCTTATTTTAGAGCCTTTATTTCTTCCTCTTTCCTTTATATCTTCCCTGTTGTTTAGGTGAATAATTATCATAGTGTGTTTAGATTCCTTACTTATTATTTTTGTTTCTCTATTAGAAATTTTGTTTTGTGGTTACAGATGACTAAAACAAAAACACCTTTTGATTATTCAAGCTATTTTGACATGATAACAACTGAATATGATCAAGCTCTGGAGCTAGGTTATTAATCATAGAATAGACAGTGAAGTTGAGTTAATCTGTCAATTTTGACTATTGTCTTTTCTTTTATTTGTTATTTACTTGATCAGTCTTAGCATTTAGTTTTCTTATATCTCTGTTATCCTCTTATTTATTTATTTATTTATTTAGGTACTAGGGATTGATCCCAGGGGAATTTTACCTTCTAGTTACATCTCCAATCTCTGTCATTTTTTATGTTAAGCAAGGTCTCCCTATATTGCTGATAGTCTTCCTAAGTTGCTAATCCTGACCTTAAACTTGCAATCCTCCTGTCTCAGCACAAGTACTGGGGTTACAGATGCACACCACCATACCTGGATGTTATCCTTACTTTTAAATAAATTAATCTCATGTGCTTGGCTAGGTAAAGATGAGAACATGTAGAGGAAAAGGAGGTATTCTAAGAATTATCATGCATTATGAATTATGTGTTAGGCATGTTCAAAATACCAACATGAATTAACACTTCCATCAGGTGGAGGAGATTGAAATTTTAGATAAACTAATTAATTTCCACATGGTTATATGGTTTCTGGCAGAATTGTGCTTTGAACCCAGAGCATCTGACTCTTCTCATACATATATGCGGTCTATTTAAATTTGTTTGGCATTAATGAGACTTTTTAAAATTATGTATTACATATAAAAAGAATTAAGACTAGGTATATGTCAAATCAATTTAGTGTTACATTTAAATGATTTACAAAGGAGTTTTTGTGTACCTTCATTAACTAATCAGAAGTAACATAAACTTGAACCTGAGTAGTAAAAGATAATGACAAGACAGTTCACAAATTAGAATTTGTAACTGATTATATTTCAGGTACATAACATTTACCTGTGCACATTTTTTTTTTTTTTTTTTTTTTTTTTTGCGGTACTGGGGATTGAACTCAGGGGCATTCTACCTCCGAGCTATACCCCCAGCCCTATTCTTTTTTTATTCTTTATTTTGAAACCGAGTCTCACTAAGTTGTGGAGTGCCTCACTAGGTAGCTGAGGCTGGCCGCGAACGAACCCGGATCCTCGGGTCTCAGCCTCCCAAATGCTGGGATTACAAGCGCCCGGCTACCTGCAGATATTTTTAAGTAAAGAGCATTGTACATAAAATAATTTCAAGTATAGTATTTAAAAAGTTGAAGGATAACTCCCTCACTGTGTTTTAACATATTCATCATTTCTTATCAACTGGAGGAGCTATGTCCAAACATGTGTTATTAAATTTTTTTGTGTGTGTGTGGAACTAGGGATTAAACTCAGGGGTGTTCTATCTCCGAGCTATACCCGCAGCCCTATTTTTTATTCTTTATTTTGAAACCAGGTCTCACTAAGTTTCGGAGTGCCTCACTAGGTAACTGAGGCTGGCCACGAACCAGGATCCTCCGGTCTCAGCCTCCCAAATGCTGAGATTACAAGTGTGCGCCACCACGCCCGGCTCTGTTATTAAATTTATATCTGATATAACCTCCTTTTTGAAATATATAATAGGTGGCTCAAATTATGCTAAGTGCTTTAAAGTAATAAACTATAACTTACTTTTAAAAAGTTGAGCTGGGAATGGTGACATACACCTATATTACCAGCACTCAGGAGGCTGAGACAGCAGAATCAATTTAGCCCAAGAGTTCAAGATAAACTAGGGTAACAAGCTGGGCATAGTGGCACACACTTGTAATCCCAGCATTTGGGAGGCTGAGACAGGAGGATCTGGGTTCAAGGCCAGCCTCAGCTACCTAGTGAGGCACTCTGCAACTTAGTGAGACCCTGTTTCAAAATAAAGAATAAAAAAAAATAGGGCTGAGGGTATAGCTCGGAGGTAGAATGTCCATGAGTTCAATCCCCAGTACCACCAGAAAAAAAAAAAAAACCAGGGTAACATAAGGAGACCTTGTCTAAAAAAAATCATATATTTCTAAAAATCAAATGCTATTTCCATCTAGTAATTCTAGATTATTGAGATTTAGCATATCTATTTTAATCAGTGATATAATTTCTATTACTTTTGAAGATAAACTGGCTTTTGTTAAGATGGTCAGTAAGATACAATTGTTCATTTTCCTTTTAATAGGAATTTGTTTTTCTTAGTTAAAAAGAATGCTACATTATTTCACTTTCAGTTTTATATACAAATTGATTTTAAGTACAAGCACCTGAGACCAAAGTTACCTAGTATTCTCAGTCTAAGCTATATAGAAGTCTCCAAATTTGGAACATGTTCTTCCTATCATTTGGGGGATTGTGTTTTATAGATAAGTAATAACTTGCTATAGCACTTGAACAAGATTACTAATGCCAGTTCCAATGGTTTTCTTATGATGTTATTCCCCTGACACCAAAAGCAATAGTTAGGGCTAAGCTCAGCATAGGTGCTTGTTCTCAGCCTGATCAAACAAGCTTAATCATGACCTGCAGATAAAGGTACTGCCACTAAGCCATTGAATTATCACAGATATGGCCAGTCCATCACTGCCTGATAATAAATCACAGCTAACAACAGCAAAAGAGTCTGCACTCTCACTGCTAATCCTTTGGAGGATTTGAGTGGGCTGGTTCTCCTACTGTTTTGCATCTATTTATATTGCACTCAGAACCCCCAAATGGCCTCTGCTTATCTCCAGCTTTAGATAATTTATGCTTTTTGGTGTGTCACCTCACTGCTGAAGCCGTTATCAGGAATGAGGAGGTTTAGGAAATCGGATCCACTGAAATGCTAATCCTCCTGCCAATTACTACACAAAAACAAGTTTTCTTCACTGATTTGCTTTTGTTTATTTGATACAGAAAATGTGGATTTTATGATTACAGTTTAGGACAATTGTTTAGCTCCAAAACAAAATAAGCATTTAATTTTACTAGCTTTCTCTTTTCACAAGAGTGGTTGGGCAATTTACATTGATTCAAATGGCCAGATGGTTTCCTCTCTGTTTGTCACTGACTAAATAGATGTGTAAATATTTTTATTTTCATAGAGAGCTGGTCTTGAGAAGAGAATATGTTGAAGCCCCCTGCATGCCCAGGGCTTCTGCTCCAAGATGCATTCATCCTAATTTAGAATCTTCAATATAAAGGAACTTCTATGTGAAGTTATTTCACATAGAAATATGATGCCTGTCTTGGAATTTCATTAAGATGAAATTTTTTTTATCCCTTACTGCTGTCCAAGTTTTATGAAATCTTATCTCTGAGAATTTTATGAGGTTGTTGGACTAGTAGTTAAATGTATTACTTTTCAGTGATATGAAACATTCCTAAATGAGTAACTACCAAACCCATAAAATTCTCATGTGCTTATTAGCATAGTATAATGAAAATTTGAAATGCAAGGTTAGACTGTACTTTTAAACAGGTAAATTAAATTCATACCCAGCTATGTTTTACTATTTACTTTTACCAAGATATCTAAGGTTTTAAGCTTTGAAAAGGATCAGGTCACCCAATTGTCATGATTGATCACCAATTATTCAGGTCTTCTTGTGTTGACTATTGATGCCAGTTATTGAGATAGTAATCTTCAGAGTGATAAGGGAAGCTACAAAATTAATTCAACCTTGAGATTCCATTACACTTAATGTCACCTATTAGAGCATTTGATATTTTTAATCCTAGTTAAAGGTTTTCTCCCTAAGCTATTGCTGATGGCAGAAATGATGGAAAAGAAAAATATCTGACTTTATAACTTCTGCAATTCTTTATCCTTTGGGTATATTTCAGTGCACAGCACTTATGCAGCATTTCTTAAATGGCTCTCTGATTCTTCTATAGAAATGTAAGGTAGATGTCTATATTCTTTTTTTTTTTTTTCTTGCGGTACTGGGGATTGAACTCAGGGGCATTCTACCTTCAAGCTATATCCCCAGCCCTATTTTTTATTCTTTATTTTAAAACCAGGTTTCACTAAGTTGCGGAGTGCCTCACTAGATAGCTGAGGCTGGCCGCAAACCCGGATCCTCCGGTCCCAGCCTCCCAAATGCTGCGATTACAAGCGTGCGCCACCATGTCCAGCTAGATGTCTATATTCTAATTTGAAAATAAAATGCTTAAAGATAGATTCTCTCATATGTTAAAGGTTCTTCTTTTAAAGAACTTTTTTCTTTAAGAGACTTGTTTTTTGTATTTTAAATGTGAATTTAGAAAACTTCCTTAATTTTTCTTCTAAGATATCACAATTTTTAAAAAATCTGAATTAATAAACCATGCTTTTCCAAAAACTACCTAAAGTTGAATTTCAGGTAAGATTATATCAATAGTTAAGTGATTTACTTCATCCTTTGTGATCAGTGAGTGAATTCTCTTGAGGCAGCAGGTTTCATCTTTGTTTTGTTTTATTTTATTTCTTTCACATTTAACTTCATGTTTTTGGATGTCAATTTTAAATTTCTCAGATGCCCACAGACTCTCTCTGCAAAATTACACTTAGTGTTATTGTTATCCCAGTCTATGGTAATACAATTAATTGTAAATGCAAATGCACAGAAATAATTAATCAGAGCTGCCAAGTTGTTTGCTTGGAATGAATGCTATAAAGAGAAAATCAAAAGCATTCTTCATTTTATGGCACAAGTAAATCATGATGTGAACAGAAGATCAGAATTACTTTGATTTTACAAATAACATTATCTGCTGTGCTGTTTGTCTTTGATGTTCATTTGTAATTAAATAACATTACATCTTTAAGGAGTATGTGCTTATTCATAGTAGTACATTCAATACATTTTTAACATTACAAAACCTTAGTCATTTTATGTATTATAGATCTTAACCAATTGTTCTATACCAGAGGTATGGTGGCTATCATTACATTTACTAAACATTAAAAACAAACAAATAAGATACAGATATGTGTGCATGAAAAACCTGACTAAAATAACAGAATAGTCTGCACTCCTTCTTGCTGGTGATAATGATTTTTTTTTAACAAGAATTGAGAACAAACATGATAAGATTAATGAAGCATAAAGGAAATAACAAAATCCCATTTTATTTTATTTTATTTTTTTAAGGTGCAGAAGAGGATGCTTTATTTTATTTTATTTTTTTAAATTTTTATTGTAGTAATTCGTGCAATATAGCATACATCTTTGTTAAGTACAAGTTGTTAACAACATATTTGCACACAATTCTCATTTGACCCCTTCCCCAATTCCCACCCCATTCCCTCCGCCTCCCTTCCTCTCAGGTTCGCTTCAGTGAGTGACCTTGATATGATTGTGTAAGTACATCATGTGCTTTAGGGTGTCCCTCTGCCCCATGTGTCCACTACAATTAAATCAACCTCTCTGCTTATCAAGGATCTCTCCTTTTCATCTGGAGACCCTCCTATGCCCCATCTTCTCCCTAGTATCCACATATTAGGGAGAACATATGCTTCTTAACTCTTTGTGACTGACTAATCTCACTTAACATAATGTTTTCCAGTTGCATCCATTTCCCTGCAAATAACATGATTTTATTCTTCTTTATGGCTGAGTAAAATTCTATTGTGTACATATCCCATAGTTTTGTAATCCATTCATCTGTGGTTGGACATCTTGGCTGCTTCCATAGTTTGGCTATTGTGAATTGAGCTGCTATAAACATAGATACACATGCATCGGTCTGATAATTTGGTTTCCATTCTGTGGGGTATATACCCAGTAGTGGTATTACTGGGTCATATGGTAGGTTCACTCCCATTCGTCTGAGAATCCTCCATACTGTTTTCCACAGTGGTTGCACAAGTTTGCAATCCCACCAACAATGTATTAGGGTTCCCACTTCTCCACACCCTCGCCAGCATTTGTTGTTGTTCATGTTTTTTTTTTTTTAATTTATTTGCTTGTTTCTTTGGAAGGCTCATTTTCCTGGATCACTTCTCTCAATCCCCAAGGTCTTTATCATCCTCTAATCTTAAACTGTTATCTATCTATCTATCTATCTATCGATGTATCATCTATTTATTTGTCTCATCATCTATTTCTATCTCTCTATACCCCCAGTATTTTTTCCCCTGCCTTTCTATTCCCAAATCTCTGGCTTTTCAAACTTCCCTGCCTGATCAACATTTCTCACATGTGCCATGTTGCAGCGATGCCTCAAAATACTTTACTATGAAATTTGTCCTCTATGTAATAGCAAAACCTGATAATAAAAATTAAACCTCATAAAACTTAAGCATTTAAGATTTTAAAATTATTTTTCCTGAGATGATTTGCTGCCCTTATTGTTCCATCTGAGAAAGGGCACGAAACTCTTGATAATAAACCCACTTTCTCACCCTGCATAAGAGTCCAAGGTGGATCAAAGACCTGGAAGTTAGGCCGGAGACCTTGCAGCTACTTGAAGAGGGCATAGGACCAACACGTCAACATACAGGCACAGGTAAAAACTTTCTCAACAAGACATCCAAAGCACAAGCAACTCAAAGGAAGATCAATACATGGGATTGCATTAAACTGAAGAGCTTCTGTGCAGCAAAGGAAACTATCGAGAACCTCAACAGAGAGCCTACAGAGTGGGAGAAGATTTTTGCCAGTTACTCTACAGATAGGGGTCTAACATATAGGATATACAAAGAACTCAAGAAAATCACAGCTAAGAAACCAAAAACCCAATAAAAAAATGGGCAAAGGATCTAAATAGACACTTCACAAAAGAAGAAATACAAATGGCCAATAAATGTATGAGGAAATGTTCCACATCATTGGCAATCAGAGAGATGCAAATCAAAACTACTTTGAGATTTCACCTAACTCCAATCAGAATGGCAATCATAAAAAACACGAACAACAACTGCTGGTGAGGATGTGGAGGAGTAGGAACACTAATACATTGCTGGTGGGACTGCAAACTAGTGCAACCACTTTGGAAAACAGTATGGAGGATCCTCAGATGAATGGGAATGAACCTATCATATGATTCAGCAATACCACTTCTGAGTATCTACCCAAAAGAATGGAAACCAAACTACCAGACCAATGCATGTGTATCTATGTTTATAGCTGCACAATTCACAATAGCCAAACTATGGAAGCAGCCAAAATGTCCATCGACAGATGAGTGGATTACAAAACTATGGGACATGTACATAATGGAATTTTACTCAGCCATAAAGAAGAACAAAATCATGTTCTTTGCAGGGAAATGGATGCAACTGGAAAATATTATGTTAAGTGAAATCAGCCAGTCACAAAGAGTAAAGAAGCATATGTTCTTCCTAATATGCAGATGCTAGGGAGAAGATGGGGCATAAGAGGGTCTCCAGATGGAAAAGGAGAGACCCTCGATAAACAAAGAAGTTGATTTAACTGAAGGGGATAGACAGGAGGTGGGGGTGGGGGACACCTGAAAATACATCAAGGTTACTCACTTAACCGAACTGAGATGGAGGGAGGGCGAGGGAGCGGGGTGAGAATCTAGGGAGGGGGTCAAATGAGAAATGTGGGCACATATGTCGTTATTAATTTGTACCTAACATAGATGTATGCTTACAATGCACGAATAAAAAAAATAATAAAATAAAATATCCCCCAGTGGAGCTCATGTGTTAGACCATGCAGTCAGGTTTCCAAGCAGGACATAACTGGAGAACATGGGTCACTTGGGACATGGTCTTGGGAACTGTATCTATCCTTCATCCTCCTCTCTGCATTCTGTCCAAGATCTGAGGGTGGTTTTTTCTCCTCTGCCATATCTTAAGTGGCTGCTGCCAGGATTCTTGCCTCAGAGCTGGCTGATGGTGGACTTACCTCTAGAATCTTGAACCCTAAAATAAGCCTTTCTTCTTGTAAGTGTGCGTGTCAGGGATTTGGGTCACAGCAACAAAAAAGCTGACTAAAACAACTAGCCTTAGAAAAAAATATTGTTATCCGGGGGAAAGAAAAGAAAGAGACAAAGGAGAAAATAGAGGTAGAGGAGAGTAAAAGAGAGCTTGGCCTATAAAGGAAAAGCATAACCTTTAAATATTTTATTTCATTTGACCTAAATGTGTAAACCAGATAGCCATTTACCATTAAATAATACACACAACTACCTACATTGCTATTTTTTTCTATCTCAACTTTGTATTCCTTAGAATGAGCCAAAGAATTATTAAAAACTCTTTGTTGATCTCTCACTTTTCCAAATTCTTAGTAAATTATTGTTTGATTTACATGATTTAATTTTGATTTAGGCTTGGTTGTATATTATCTTGCATTTTCACTCTAGTTATTTTGTATATATGGATATTTTGTTTTCCCTAATAAATTCTGATCTTCTTGAGAGCAGAAATTCATCTTATAATTTTATCTGCTCATTGCACTGAGAATAGTGGTTGGCAAATAGACATAGGCAATCACTATATATTTGAGTATTGATTGATATGGAAAGATCATAGCTAAATATCAAACTACAGCTGCTCAAAGGTGATATCTGCAAGACACTCTTAAGGGTTAGGCTCAAAATGATGTCTGTAAAAGGAATCTGACAGAGATGGCATTACAAAGCATTAATTTTAATTGCTATGATAGGTCAACTAGCTACAAAGCAAAGTAGTTTGGCACGTCGCTATTGAAATATTTAGGATGCACAACTTCTTTAGTAACCTGCTCAGTTTAAAGCAACACAAGTACTTGAGATAATACAAAGAATTCTGCTTGGACATGTCTTTAGTATTTCTCCATAGGGACTTTTGACAATTCATGATAGTGTCATTTATGTTATGCAAAAATTTGTAATTGTTAGGGAGAAATTTTAAAGCTGTAATTAGGCCAAAAGAAATGGGAGCAATATTTTTGACATTGGGTACAGAGAGTGAGGACTTTTGTTCTAAGTGCTTGCCCAGTTATTTAGAATTTCAACAATCAGACAAAATCAAATGACTACAATCATGGTTTAAGTTAAACAAACAACTAAGGAAGACATGGAAATCACCAAATATCTATGTAAACTTACAGTTGGTCCCCCGGTTTTTGCATGTTACTCATGTGAGGTGTTGAGTTGGTCTTATTTTATGAAATTTTGCAGAGAAAAAAATGGCTTTAAGATTTTATTAGTTTTTTTTTTTTTTCAGAGAAAAGAAGTCCAAACCTCTTACAAATCTTACCAGTCTCTCTAAATCTGTAAAAAATATTAGAATACTCTAAAGCAAAGGTAAAAGTAGTCATGTTTATTTTTCTCCCATTTTTCAATAGGGAGATCTCAAGGGCAAAGACATTTTTGTTTCTCACATTAGTATTTCGTACATTGGTTCAGAGCCAGGACTATTTCTCTAAGGATTCTGTTTCCCTTTCCCAATTTCTCCATCATTTACTTTCAAGAGATATCAAGTTAAAGAGCAATGTTGACTGGAGAAAAGGACAGGAGGTAGAAAAATTTAAGAAGTAACCTGAGAGAAATGGAGACAGAAAGATGCAGCTACTTTGAAGTTTGGAACTGAAATATAATTTTGAAATCTGATACCCTTATTTTACAATTAAAGATGTAGAAATCTAGAGCCTTTCAATAACTTGAATATACACCAGAACTTAATTGGCTGCTAACAGGGAACTAGATTTCCTTTAGCTTCTATATTTAAGCTTTTCACCTTAAATCTTTCTTGTACGTGATATATAAACAAGAGGAAATATCACACAGTACTGAACACCTTCTTAGCTTTAAAAAGACTCCCACACCCTGAGCTTTGCCTATTCTCATTGTTGAGGGCAAATCTCCAGTCCAATGTTCAAATCCTGTAATTTATTATATCTGAATGAAGACTTGGACCACAGGCACCAAAGATAAATATGAAATGTCGATAGTTGATTAAGTGACTACAGATTGGCTGGGAAAATAAAACCAAGGTTTGCTCATCCCTAATGAAATTGGAAACAAACTGTTGTATGTTTTGTAAATTGCTCTGCAGAGGGCTTGTTTGCTTTTGATGACTGGCAATCAGGTGTTTAGTCAAAACTCATGTTTTTCTTTTTCTTGGTACTGGGGATTAAACTCAGGGGCATTTGGCATTTACTTTGAGCTACACCTCCTGCTCTATTTTATTATTATTATTTTTTGAAATAGGATCTTGCTATGTTGCTGAGGCGTCCTTAAGCCAGCAATTCCTGTTTCAGCCTCCTAAGTACTGAGATTACAGGTGTGCCCCACCATACCCAAGTTTTTGAAGTTGCCAAGGGGAGGCATTTTGGAGGGAAGAGGCTGATGCTGGTAGGGAAGGCCTCCCTGAAGTCAAGGGTATAGCAAGTCAAAGGGACATGTTCTACTCTTGTGTTCTAAATCCTCTTGGCTGTGAACTAAAAGATGAAAGTCTTTGATAGAGAAAGCAAGAAGAACATGAAAATTTCACTGACAAGGTTGTGTGAAAAAGAAGCATACAGTCTTTGTACAGCATGTCTAGTCAATTTAGGAAGAGATGGGAGGTTATAATAAACATTTGTCCTCTGCTAAACTGAGTGAAGAATAGCTGACAGTCACCAATAGTTTAAACTCTCCGCACTGTAGGTGCATGTTCTCAAGAGCTGTAGAAACCCATAAGATCATAATGACTCATCTTTTCCCCAGTAAGGTATGGTGTTCTCCCATGCTTCTTTTTGGGTCTTTATCACAATGGAGATAGATGTGATATAGAGCTACTTCCCCTGCCTCTGTGAGAATTCAGGCAGCAAGTGCAAGGATCTTGCTGCACAGAGTGGTTAGCTGTACTCTCAAGTGTTGGGTAGAGTATAACCAAATAAATCTATGGGCAAGAGAAAGAATACCAATGTTCCTAATAAGAATTTTTACTTTGGTTAACTGTCAATATGGGGAAACCAAAAAAGATCTCAAAGGAAAGAATATCATGAAAAAGAAAGTTCCCTTTTAGCTTCTAACAAATATTTTAGGCTGATAGAAAATAAAATAGAGAATATATGAGACTAAGAATAAAGAATTCACTCACTAATACATTCATATATTCATATGTTTCCCATTTATTTGATGATCTACACATTAGGTCTCATCATCAGTCCAACATCTGTATTAAAAGACTTAAAATGAGCTCATACATTTTATATCATTTGCAAAAAAGATATATAAAATAATGAGGATACAGATTATTTTATTTTTCCTGCTCCCACTCTAAAAGAATTCTCATTGTTATTTCATAATGCATCACTGAAAATTTTAAATAGGGAGAGGGAGACATTAAATGGGTGCCAGTAATATAATTTGATTCCTATTTTGATGTTTGACCATTGGCAACTTTTAAGACCCATTCCTGCCTGTCTTTTCTGATCCACTTCTGGGAGAATTGATAAGAAGGCCTTCATGCCCCTTGGCTTGTGCCAGTGGGAAGTTCAAATCACTATACTCTGCTTGAGCTCAGGAACTCTCATGTTGGACAATTGTTTGCCAACTCAATTGCCCTTTCTTACTCTCTCAAAGGAATTTTCAGATTTGTTTGGGAAGTGCCATGTCCTCCCTAGAAGACCTCATTGTGTGGGTAGTAACCCTTTTCATACTCTTTTAGTGCATGTGTAGTGTCAACTGTTTCATTATCTAAAGGAACTTTTCAGTGACAGCTTGAATCTCACATTTTCTTGGGCAACCATAAGGTACTATCAAATATATGAAAACATCTATAGGGGTAAACATAAACATCAAATGTAATATTTACCACAACCAATGAAGTAGGTAACCCACTGATAAAAAAGCAGACATCATGTGACCAAGTAAATTATAGAGTTTCTTTGGATCCTCCAAAAAGTCCCTATCCTTTTTGTCCCTAACATCTATCATATTATTTTTAGCATGTATCAGAAAACACACAACATTTAAGTGGCAAAGAGTTCAATAGTTCACAAAAGGAGACAGAAACTACACTGATCAACTCAGAAAGCAGTTGAGGAGACACAGTCATGTCCAGTGAATAAGAAAGACATTTTCCACTATGCATCTATTTTTATTAATAAGAAAATGTTTTCTAGAATTCACCAGATTTCCTAACCCAGAGCTGGAGCCACATTTGCCAGCCTCAGTCAGGTACTGAAATGAGATTTGATATCATTTCGACAAGTCTGTATTAGCCATGATTCATCCTGGGAGAAGGAGGGGTCCTCTACATTTAACAGATGAGAGGGTGATCATTTGAGGAAACAAGGGCTTTGTCACCAAGAGGGAAGGTGGGTGGTGCCTCCTATGTAGACAGCAGACTGTCCGGCATTCAATCTTATATTTCCATATGCCATGAACCATGCTATATGAACTCTACTATCCTAATTTATTATATATTGAATACTATTTTTATCTTATTTTATTTGGCATTCTTCTCTAGCTCATGTTTTCCCAAGTTAAACTACAATAGTAACATAAAAGAAACAACCAAAGACATCCCTATCCTTTTGCTTTCCATTGTAAATTATTTGCTACTTGAACCTGGTAGCTGCTGAGACTTTTAGGCCACCAAGGCTCAGATGGAAGCCTTGATTCTATTTAGATCCCTATCTATAGGCTACCTGGTTAATTTAATATTGGAAATCAAGATCAGAGGATTGAAGTAATAGGTAGAATCTAGGAAGAATATGTGCCTGGGGAAGTGTGGAATCTTTCACAAAAGAAGGCACCTGACCACTTCTTTAAAGTAACCCTAGTTAACTTGACCTAATAAAGAACAGGCTAAAACTGGATTTTGGAGGAAGTCTTCTCTGAGGCTGTGAGAATACAGGGGAAAAATTAAATGAAATATTTAAAGTATCTTAGAAAGAGTCTGATAGCCCACCATTAAAGACAAAATGACAGAGATAACCTTTTTGCCTTTCATTTGCTAAAGAAGCCATGTCCCGAGTACATAGGAGGCTAAGACAGGGGGATCACAGGTTTAGCACGTAGTGAGGCCTTCTGCAACTTACTGAGACTCTGTTTCAAAATTAAAAACAAAACAAAAAACAAACAAACAAAAAACCACACAAAACAAAACAACAACAACAACAACAAAAAAAACAAAAACAGAGCTGGTAATGCAGCTCAGAGGTAAAATGCCCATAGGTTCAATCCCCAGTACCCCTGACCCCCCACCCCCGACACACACACACACACACACAAGGAAGCCATGCCTTAAAATAAATTCCAGCTTAAACTGAGCTCCTATAAACTTCTTGAGAAATTAATTGCCCGTTTATAATTGTCCATTTAAAAGACCATAGCAACCAGAGAGAGAATAATCAGGGTACAATTGAAGATACATGCTCAGTGACATAAGAAAACCAACAACTAAAGTTAAAAAAAAAATTAAATTGGAAAGAGGAAAGGAAGGAAGGAAGGAAGGGAGGAAGGAAGGAAGGAAGGAAGGAAGGAAGGAAGGAAGGAAGGAAGGAAGGAAGGGAGGGAGGGAGAAAGGAAGGATACATTGGAAAAATGTTCAAATGCAACACACACACACACACACACACACACACACACACACACACCAGATTTTCTGATTGTGAAGCTAGCAAATGAAATGGATATTTGAAAGGGAATAATACTGTTGAGATTAAAATTTATGGCTTGATGATTTAAGTACAAGAAATATGTCAAAACATGCAAAAGTAAAGACAAAGAGAAATCATGAGGCAAAAATGAAAAAAAAGCTCTGAGAAAAACAAAAAAAGGTGATTAAAAGGAGGAAAAATTAATAGAGGAGGGAGAAGCATTTACTAAACAATTTATTTCTGGATATAGTTTCCTGAAACAGCAAAATATTTAACATCAACAACGACAAAAAAGCTGTCTATACACAAAATACACAATAAAGTATGTCATTGTAAGATGAGTGAACTTCAAACATAAAGAAAAAAATTTGTTTCCAGCTTGAAATATTAAGCTATCAACTGTATGGATTACATATAAAATGGGTCAGGGCTCCACTAAAGCCAAAGAGAGGAGAAACTCTCAAAGAGCACCTGTGCGTGGTTCATCACACTCCCAACAAGTTGTTCAGCAGGCAAGAGTAACTCTGGAAGCACACACAGGTGTGTCTCAACACACCCAGGGTATCGGGGCAAGACACAGATGCTCGGCACAATGTAAAAAACTCTAATGTCACGGGCAGTGCGCTGGTGCAATGCCTGACCACCAGCTGTAAACAGGAATATTTTGACAATCACCTCTAGCCCATAGCAACCTGGGGGCTGTAACTGTTGGAACCTGAGACTGAAAATTTGTACCTTCACTTGCCAAGGAGCCTCACCACCTTGCCATTCTGACCACCAATAATGAGATTAAGGCTAGCTGGGCTGGAGCCTTTGTCATGGGTAGCTACCACACAATTCCTCACCTTTGGTTCTGGTTGAGCACTGGTTGAGGTCAGACCTGAAGACCTGGATCAGACAGACTATCTTTATCTGCCCTAAAATATCTTAAGTTGTATGAAGCTTGCATGGAGTATTAACAAGTAAAGAACTTGTCTTGGTCACAGTTGTAATTAACATTCTTGAAGTGACTAACACCATGCTTTGGCTGTTTCCAGGATCTAAGTTGGCTCAGCACACCAGCAAAAGAAAATCACATTGGTATATACTTTATTATTTGATATCAGAAGCTTAAGTAATAGGAGATCATTTAAGACTTTGAGAAAAAAAGGAATAGTATGAAAGAATTTTATACTTAGCTATTTCTTGTCAATGTACAAAGGTTCAGGTCAGTCCTTTAAAAAAAATGAAAAATGAGCTGAGCATGGTGGCACACGCTTGTAATCCCAGCATTTGGGAGGCTGAGACCTGAGTATCCAGGTTTGTGGCCAGCCTCAGCTACCTAGTGAGGCACTCTGAAACTTAGGGAGACCCTGTTTCAAAATAAAGAATAAAAAATAGGGCTGGGGGTATCACTTGGAGTTAGAATGCTCCTGGGTTCAATTTCCAGTACCGCAAAAAAAAAAAAAAAAAAAAAAAAAAATCTCTTTGAGTATTAGTAATGTCAAGTTTGAATTTTATTCTGATATCTATTTTGAGATCTATCCATTTATTTACCTAATTAATTTTGAAACCTTAAGAAGTGACCAGAGCAATCCCTCCCCCAGCTCTCCCAATATGTACACATGAAATGCTCTCCTTTCTCTATTTGGGCTCCATGAGAGATCTTCAATAGGTGCTATTCTCTTGGAATACCAAACAGAACCTAGAAAAAATAAATAACTGAATGCCTTACTGGATTTTTAAAAATGTCTTGCTGAAGCATAATGCAGACACACACGTAGATTTTCCTTTATGTATATTATAAAACAATAGAATTGAAAGCAGTATTTTCTGTCTTAATAATTAGGTGGTTAAAAGTACTGCACAGTGGCACATGCCTATAATCTCAGTACTTGGGAGGCTAAGACAGGAGAATTGCAGGTTCAAAGCCAGTCTTAGTAATTTAGCAAGACCCTCAGCAACTTAGCAAGGCCCTGTTTTAAAATAAGAAGAAAGAAGGAAGGAAGGAAGAAAGGAAGGCAGGGAGGGAAGGAAGAAGGGCAGACTTGGAGTGTAGCTTGGTGGTAGATGTCCCTGGATTCAATTCTTTGTACAACAACAACAACAAAAAGTAATAAAAGTAAACATCTTTTTTGTTTCCTCTAAAACTTTAAAGCAATATATAAAACTCCAAATTCTAGAGGCCTACGAATATGAAGTTTAAGTTATCAACCACATAATGCAAAAGACTAATGTACAATGATATAGGAGTTTTGGTTTCTAACCAAAAGGAGACAAAACTTCACCCAGCAAGAATGAGTGCAGTGTGAGTCACAGAGCATAAACCTGGATGGATATCTCATTGATGTCTACTGAAATTCTATATCAACCCCAGTGAACCCTGGGTGGCTTCAGAGCACAAAGTCCATGCCTGACTGCCAAGCATATAGTCTAGTTACTTGGAAGGCCAAGGAAAAGTCCGACAAGGTGACTGAGTGGCAGAGAAGCAGATTGGGTGAGGAGCCCCAGCAGGTGAGCATCCTAGGAGAGTCCTCAGGAGAGGCTGAGTGAAGGGTGGTGTAGTGTGTAGGACATGCTTCAGCAGAGACTGTGACAGGCACACAAGATGACTTTCAAAACCTCGTAGGACTATTGTGCCAGAAATTTGCATTGTTCACTGACATTTGGTTCTCTGCCCTTTGGGCCACTGGGAAAGATTGCACTTTTCTGTCCCTTTGAAGTTATGTATGGCAATTATCTCTGTTTGGATAGTGAAATATGATGATTGGTGATAAGTGTCACTTGTGGCGAAGCATTTATTGCTGGTGTATAAGTCCTTATCTTTCTCTTCCCCTGCTATGGCAATTGTGGAATCATGTTTAAATGTCACCATCACAGATGATGAAGCCCCTGTCAAATAAAGGACAAGACAGTGGCAAGACACCTGGCACAAAGTCATCTACCGACTCATTATGTTATTTTAGGTGCTGTGACTTTGGTCTTTCAAGGGCACTCAACCTAACCCAATCGATTCATCCAGTAATCTCTATGCAAGAACAAAATATGACTCTCAGGGAAGACTATGTTGCCTTGATGCCAGAACAAAAGAAAAATCTAGGCATCTTAGATTACCTCAAAGGACAGAAGAAGAAGAAAAGGAAATCGCCTGAGAGCAAACACATTTAAAATGATTAGAGACAAAGGATTACGGCAGACTTAACTCAGCACGTTGAAATTTCTCAAAAATCTAAAGAAAAAGTTTATTCATTTTTAGGAAAAGAAGTCATCCTCATTCACTGCATTTTCAGAATGAATGTGACCATAAAAATTGCAAGATATGTACGAAAATTATATTGTTTAGTAGTAAAATTTACTTTTAACTGTGTTAATAAGTAAGTCTTCTGAACTTTCTTTCCTCTTTCTTTCTTTCTTTCTTTCTTTCTTTCTTTCTTTCTTTCTTTCTCTTTCTTTCTTTCTTTCTTTCTTTCTTTCTTTCTTTCTTTCTTTCTTTCTTTCTTTCATTTATATTTTTCTTTTTTGGTACTGAGATGGAACCCAGGGAAATTCAACCTCTGAACTACATCTCCAACCCTTTTTAATTTTTTTGTTTTTTGAAATAGGATCTTGCTAAGTTGCTGAGGGTCTTGCTAAATTGCTGAGACTGGCTTTGAATGTGTGACTCTCCTGTCTCAGTTTCCCAAGTACTGTAATTACCGGCATACCACCACACCCCACTTCCTGTCAATTCTTAAGATTAAAATATTATACAGTGATGTGTTGTTATTGCTCAGTGTTACTGTCTATCTTTAAATGACTTTTTAAAACAAAGAATCTTTCCACTGAGCTCCTTTATTTGTATTCAGCAGAATACCCTGAGGAATTGTTTGAAGAGAAGAATATACACAGCATCAGAACAAAAAATATGCCCAGTATTTTTTTTTTAAATTGAATGAATGCAGAGGTCTTAGTTTTATAGATGTTGGCAGTGGTTCAATGTGTTGGAAAGTGGTGAATAGTTAATCAGTAATGGATTTACAATGAAGAACTGTATCTACAAAGGTTGACATACATCTCCAGTAAAATATAAAAAAAAAATAAAGATCCATGAGCATCTACATTGTTGTGGCAGGTACACTGAACACTGAAGCTAGTAATCATACTCCTGTTGTCATCCTTTGTCAAATAAACATAAGCAGGCCCAGTATTGCCTAAATGACTGGCTTCATTGGGTATACAGAATTTGGTTGGTCATTTTATATTATAAATGCTAATAATTTTAATATAATTACTTATTCTAACAACATTTATTATATAACATAGCATAATGAATAATGCCTGCTATTAATTAAAGATCATTACTTTGATTACTTAATTGTATGTCCTTGATAAGATGAAGTCATTCCCATTTGAAAGGGATATTACCTTTCACTCCTTCAAATTTTCAAGATTTAAATGAAAATTAGAAAAAAAATCTTAAAAATGAATAAGTCAAAAACTGCAGATGAAACAAAACATTTAAGTATATCACCCAAGATCTAATATCTAGAATGTGGCAATCTAGGGATTTGGGTTTTGGCTTAGTAATATGTAGGTCCTCTATTCGGATCTGTGTTTCTCTAACTTTAGCATGTATGAGATTCATATGCTGAGCTTGTTAAAGAGATTTCTAGTCCAGTAAATCTGGGAACGACTTAGGAATTAATATTCCCAACAAGCCCTCAGGATATGCTTGATGCAGTGCATTGCACATTGGGGGAAATTCCATCCTTCAATAGAAAGTGCTGCAGGGTCCTGTGGTAGGAAGACACAGAGCAGTAAGACTGCCTTTCTCTTCTACTTAGCCAGTAAGTTATCCACCGTCAGAGGATGATGAGACCATCATGCATGAGCTGAAATAAAAAGCAGAAAGCCAAATTTATTGTGCCAGAAGTATGCTGCGCCGGCACAGTTTCCTGAGGAACAGAGAACAGATCTCATATGTGTTTGGGGGAAACGTGGAGTTCGGAGATTAGTAAACAGTTAGAAAAACAAGCAGGTTGATATTATCTATACAATCTGTTAGTGACTACTTGTTACCATGGCTGTAGAACAGTCTCTTAAATTTATAACACTTCTTTATTCTCAACACCAACTCTGACACACATATATACTTTAATAACAAATATAACTATGATCGTCTTCATGCTTCTGATCCCAATTTTTGTGTATATACTTGATAAATGAGTCTAGGGGAGTACTAGGAAAATTAGGATAATATGTCTATTTAATAGTTTTTATTTGTTCCTTGTGTGCTTATATAGATTCTTAATGCAGGTTTGGTGAAACTGCGAAGGTGGTAGTTTCTGAAGCAAAGTAGAATTCCTGACATCCAATATCAAGAATGAAAGAAAGTTCCATGGGCATCCCTAGCAGATATGGTGAAATTAAAGCTTTTCCAGAAATCCTTATTCATACCACATTTCTATAACTAAGATTCATAATTTGTAAACAGCTCTTCCCTTAATTACCAATGTACTTACTCAGAATACTGTATGTGTGTGCTCATGTTTGTATATTTACATATACATATACCTATGTATATATGCATATAAATATGTGTACATAAATGTGTGTACATATGTATATATATAACAATATGTAATATATTACACACACACACACACACACACACACACACGCACTCTCAGATAGGTGTAACTATTTATCTGTGTTTTCCAGGATATGTTATTGTTACTCTTCCTGAAATTAGAAACTGAGAATTATTAATGATTTTTCTCATTGCTAAATTCTTAAGCATTGATTGAATTATTAAAAATGTCATCAGATTCTGAGTACTATGTATAAATGACCGGCATCACAGATGTGTTCAGTATTTCTTATAGGGTTAACTATGCAAAACTTTGTACAAAACCCTTTAGTAATATAAGACCAATGTTTAAAGGTGACAAAAAAGTTAACACAATTTATATAATAACATGTTTTTGCCATAGAACTAATCATATTTCAACAGAATGTAATTTTGCAATTATTTTCTTATTTAGTTTTCTATGACTAATTAAATATTTTATGCCTCTTCCCCAGGTATTAACCCAAAACCAGGTATTCAGAGAAAAATACTACTTTAAGAAAATATCAATAGACTTAAGGCTATGGGATTAATACTAACATTTTACTCATTGTGACCAGGTAAATAACAAAGATATAATATAGTGCACAGACCATAAACAGTAATTATGGTAAACAAGGCTCCATTATTTATTTAAAAATATGCTGCTTCACCAAAGAATTAATAAGAAAAAATCATCAGAATTTTTTTTTTTTTTTTAGAAATCATGTGCTTCATTTGTTTAAGGATGCCAGGATTTAAACTCTTGTTCTACTAAAGCAAAATTTGTATCTGTTTTGAACAGAGTCTAGCAGAGTGTCTAGCATATGGTAACTGCTCATGTCCTGATTGAGTTAATTAATTTACTTAGGAAGAGTTGTCTACGAGAACCTAAGCCATTGATCCAATGCAGAGGAAAACCAGCCTACTATGGCAAAATCAGCATGCTGTTCTTTAGTCCAGTGCTTTTCAACTCTAATTTGATTTGTACATCATTTGATGATTTTGTTAAAATGCAAACTGTGATTCAGTAGGTGTGGGGACAAGGCCTGTGCTTCTGCATTTCTAACAAGCTCAGAGGACATGTTGGTATCTGAACTATAATTTAAATAGTAATGGTTTAATCACTTCTGGCCTTCACTCTTTCTTATAAGGAAACTATTTGCATTATTTAAAAATGATAAATATATTCTATTTGAGGGATATTGAAGGAAAGGAAAAAAAGAAAGAAAATTCAGTGCAATGTAATTGTGCATAGCTCTCTTTGTAAACGTAACTTGGATGAATGTAGTTTTGCAGTGTTTACAAAAGCAATGAGAAAGTGTATTTTTCTTCCAACAAATATGTCTTACTTATGATTGGGAAATAGACAGATGGAAGCTACTGTCAGTTTACTTAATTAACTGTCCCTACTGAAACATATGAATTTCCTCAGGTGAGGAGAGTGAAAGATTCACTCTGTTTTAAATAAATATGGTTGGTTTCCTTCCTTAGTCTTCCTTCTCCCAAACAAAAAAAATTATTTTTTTAGGTCTTTTTTTTTCTTCATCTCTTTGAATGAGACTTTCCTATTCAGTAAGTTTTCAGAGAGTATAGAAAATTGGCAGAGCTGGACACAATTTCTTTTGTGTAAGAGTAGAGAAAGTAAAATGTTTTGTTTGGACAGAACTGCAGCCCATTCCAAACTTAGGGAACAGACATGAGCTATAAAATACAGTCTTCTGGAATAAAGTAATTATTATTGGAATATAATGAACCAAAGGAAGAAAAATCTCTGAGCTGACTTTGGAAAATGTTTGATCATCCTTATAGACAGGATATGAAAACACTGTAACATCCTGCTTCTTTTAAAATCTGAGTAGCTTGACCATACAGAGTTTATTGAACAATACAGGAGATAATCCTCAAGCTGCCTGTCTCTGAAGGTTAAGTTCATACTGGAGATTACAATGATGTTTGTTGAAGGCTTTTGAATGGCAGGTATAAATGTTGCCACTTCACCAAACTGGTTGATCAAGTGACTTTGTTTGCAAATTTTGCTTTTTTACTTTTGCTGTGAAAGAATCACTTGTGTGGAAAGACAAACAAGTGACTGGTCTAGCCAAATTAACCTGAAAGCTAACAGTTACTTGGAGACAGACCAGAATTAAGATCTATTCACATTTAGCTAAACAGTCTTTAGATTCTCACAGTCCATGATTTAGGAATAGAAATTGTCATTGGTACAGTCACACTGTCCAATGAGAATTTAATCCTGATGGTGATTATATTACTAAACTTGGGGTTTTCTTCTCATGTGTAGGCCTCTATTTTGTAATATTGTCTCATTTTCCCCTTCTACTCTTGGAAGCCCATGAGCAGAACATACTAGACAATAGACAATCTGGGAATACACTAGCCTCTGACATTAAGAGGAACAAATATTTCTGAAAACTTATACTTCTTTTGCTTGAAACACATATGCTAGGAAGAATGACATTTTAAGGGTGACCTTACATAGAAAAAACAAATCATCCAAATGAACCTGAATTGTAGTGTGGTTTACAGTGTTTATTTGACATTCTAATTCATTGAAGAAACTAGGCTGTGATTATTGATAGTATTACAGGCCATCATATGATTGAATGAATTTTGTAGGGTTGTTGTAAATGTGCATCCATTATTAAATACTTGACCTGCATGTCACTGCTCATTTCATGCTTTGTTAACATTAAATATATTAAATTTTCCCTAGGAAAACCAAAATATACTGTTGTTTGTAAAAATGAGTTGTAAATTAGTATTTATACAATCATTCTACTTTTGAAGAAATAAAAAAAAATATTTTTATTTCTCCTTGTCTATCTTAATATGCAGATTTTCTGCCTAGGCATATTATTCAGGGTAGGAAAGGCCATTCTGTTATGATATACAATCCTTATTTATCACTGATTTAAGACAGCAAGAATTTATAGCTCACTGTTGTGCGTCTAGAAGACTCAGTGGGCAGTTCTCTTCCCCGGTGACTCAGAGTTCCTGATAGCTTTGGTTCTCTGCTCTGCTACTTAAACACAAGTTTAATGGTTGCTTTTTTTCAGGAGAAAAAGAACTAAAGATTTACACAGTGCTTTACAATCTCATTGCTTGGGAGGAACACATTTTTATTTTTATCCAGACATCATAAAAACAATTAGCGAAATGTAATTGCTTAACTGCAAAAAGGATGATAAATGTGGGGGTGGTGAGTACATGGCATATTTAGTAATTATATATTTCCACAATAATAGGTTAAGAGGGGCATACATTACTGCTAGCACTAGATTGTTTTATTGAATAGAGGAGAAATCAGAGAGATGGTCGTTTTTTTTGTTTAACTCTAATTTTTTAAAATTTTCATCAATATTGTTTTGCTTACAATTAAAACTATTTTATATTCTATATATCCTTATACTCATCCTTGAGAGAGCAGAGGAATCCTTTTTTGCTTAGCCTTCACAGATAGGCTATGACTGTGTTGTTATCTTTATAATATTTAGATTACTCTTCACTCAGAATTTTCTTTTACTTTTAATTCCTAATTAAGATTTTGGGAATGATCAATTCTCTCTTTATTAATAAAATCTTCTGAGCTATGAATTCTGATTTTCAATTCAATATCCTATTTGCTCATAAGTTCTTAATAAAGTAATCAGAAAGTGGACTTGTACAGTAAGTCCTCTAGAAATCCCAATGGAATTCCATCAGAGAGAGATTGAATCTCCCAAGGAGAATGCTTCCAATGCTACATACTTCAGATATATTCTATACTTAATGTGATCGAAAAAGTCAGAATATAAAATTGTGTTTGATAAAGTCCTCAGAAGTCACATGCTTTCAGTGCTCACAGAAGGAAAGAGAAAGCTACTTAATGAGTTTCCTTGGGATAGTGACTTAGAGAAAAATCCAATTTTTTTCTTTGCTTAGCTAACTTGGGAGTATGTGACTTTATCTGAGCTTTTATGTTTTCTTAGCTTACTTTGAAGGCATATAATTTCTTTAGCTATGAATGGTATCATGTGACTTTAATTTTTAAAAATACTACAGAAGCATAGTTATTTTAGGCATAATATTATTATAAAACAATTACCACTCCTAAGCTTTATAAAAAAGTATATAAAGCCAGAGAAAATGGGATAGGCTGAATGTAAAGATTCCTGGAGGAAATTTGAGAACTCAGTATTCTTCAAAGGATTATTAGTATGAACAAAGAAGTATTAGGCTCAGGTAATCATAGGAAGAAACGTAGGATTTGTTTAAAAGAAGTCAAGGCCTAAAATTGCATGCAAAGTTCAGGCTGAAGCCTGCATCTAAAATAACAGTGTGGGTTAAAGTTTTATTTTTTAACATGACCATAGGATGTTATCAGGACAAATTCCTGTGTAAGGACTATATTCATTGCAGAAAACAATGAAATTCTATTGTAGATTCTACTGTAGGTAAAATAAGAAAAAATGAGGCCTTATGAAATAGAACTACATAGTTTATAGAATCTTTTTAAAAAGTACAAGAAGGAGACATAGA
>PVLC010001458.1:0-142771 GCA_004027655.1 Graphiurus murinus
TTCTACCTCTGAGCTATACCCCCAGCCCTATTTTTTGTTCTTTATTTTGAAACCGGGTCTCACTAAGTTGCAGAGGGCCTCACTAGGTACCTGAGGCTGGCTGCGAACCTGGATCCTCCGGTCTCAGCCTCCCGAATGCTGGGATTACAAGCGTGCGCCACCACGCCCGGCTTCCCAGACCCATTTTCTTTTGAAACAGAGTATTTCTAAATAGCTGAGAGCCTCTCAAAATTACTGAGGCTGGCCTTTAACCTGCAATTCTGTCTCAGCCTCCTAAGTACTGGGATTACAGGTATGCACCACCAGGCCTGGCTAGCTGCCTTTCTTTCTGACAGCTTTCCTGGTCTTGTTCCACGCCTCCTGAGGCCTGCCTGCACTTCCAGACACCCCACACTCAAGATATTCTGAGTGGCCCTTGTAACTCATACAACAACAACAAAAGCATCTTTATTCAGGATACAGATTTTCTCTGCAGTTCCACAGAAATCTTCTATGGGAAGAGATGAGTCCTCTTAACTCAGTCTCAGAATCGCCTGATTTGGGTTTTATAACAGTTCCCAGTGGTCCTGAGGACAGTTCTGAAGGTCCCAAGGTGCATAATAAATACAAGACTATGCAAAAAGACAGCAATAAAAGTCTAGCCTTGAGGGCATGCTTGGGGCCTTAGTCAGAAGAAATGATAGAAGTGATAATCAAATGGTACACATTCATCTCCAGTGGAGAAGGTGATCCATTCCTAATTTTTCTGAGCTCAAACACTCAAGCAATCAAAACATATATGGTGTATTCTTAACTTTAAATTAATTATAATACAAGCACAGGGAAGTAAAATATCTATAAATGTACCTAGAGCTAAATGAGCATTATAGATTATAAGCATAAAATTCAAAGGAGACAGCTAATAGTGCTGGGCTATCATTTTGAAGAGCTAAGGAGGTCGGATTTGATTTAAGCTGTGGAGAACAAGTTCAGCATTCATAATGGAAAGCGTAGCCTACTTGAGGTCAGCTTTTCCGCTGACTAGTTATGTGATTATGTGAAGTGAGCAGTCACCTCCACCTCCACTGCAATTTCTCCCTCTACAAAATGAGGGCTTGTATTAGACTCATGAATTCATTCCGAATACACATTTTAGATGTTCATTACAATGTAAAGCACTAGGAATATTAAAAAGACAGAAAACTTGCTCTTTTTTCCTTAAGGTATTTATAGCCTGGGAGGAGAGATCTCAATGCAGTTAACAAAAGTCTTCTATAAAGACAATCACTATGACATGACTGCAAAGGACCATGGGTGGAAACTAAGCTTCCCAAAGGTAAGGAAAATCTCCACTAGGCAAATGATAGGGGGAATAGGAGTTGCTAGGTGAATCAAGTAATGATGGAAATTTCCAGAGAGGGAAGAACTGCACAGATCTTTGCTAATGTCTCTTGTAGCAATGACATTTTTCTTTGCTTTTGCTTTGTTGGGAGGAGGAGGAAAAGAGTGAACAAATGTAGGGTAGGAGTATGGTTATGAATTAATAACAAGAAGATAGAAGGAAGTGATTTTCTGGGCTTCTTCAAACCTCTTAAATGTATTCAAAGTGAATTCTGTGAAGAAGAACACATGAAAGAGCAGATAATTAAAACCTTTGCCTCCTTTATACTTCTGTCTTACACAAGGTTTTAGAGGTGCTGCGAAAATGGTGTAATAAAATCGTGTCCCTCATAGGCATTTAATATTCCTATACAGAGGCAGTGTCTGTGGGGCCTAAGGATCGGAACTTTGAAGACAGGTCCCTTGCCAACATCCTTGCTTACTAAGTATAAGATCTTAAAAAATGTTAAACGCTTTTTGGCCTTTGTCCCCTCATCTGTCAAATGGAAATGGTAGCAATAGCTACTTCCTAATGTGAACTTTAAATGTATTAAATAGACAAGGTGCTTAGAACCAGCTTGGTAGATACATGTTATATATGCATCAGCATTTTAGCTACTATTATAGAGCATCCACCGCCACCATGGTGAGATGAGTAATGGATGATGGGCCTCTTGGCAGTGGTGAGTAGCCTGAGGGTTCTTTCCTGTCTATGGCTTTCAGTAAGGTCTGCTTAGCATCCATTTATTTAACCATGAAACAAAAATATGTTCAGTGAGGCCCTGTTGAAGGCATATATGAAAAAAGAAATAAGTTGTACAGTAGAACTATTATAACACAGAACAGTGCATTGTAAGCATGTAATGAATGTCTGGGACTTTTGAAGAGGCATCTGTGGCTACTGGCTGGATCACACGGGGAATGTTCCTGGGTGGGTGGCTTCGGAAGTGGACAATGACAGACGCCACTTCAGGGATTGGAGTCAGAATTGGCCTCAGCTGGTTTGTGCAACCCCTGCAACATTGAAAAGCCTCTCTTCCTTCCACCCTGTGCTTTGAAAGGAAAATCCAAGCCAGAAACCCAGGACACTGGAGCAGAATCAAGCTCGGAAAAGTACAGTGTACTAATAGCCACCGACATAAAAGATATTTTTAAGCAAAAACAATTTTTTAAGCATCCAGGAAAAGACACAAAAAGCTTTTCTAAATGAATTCTGTGTAGAAGCCGTTCTTCTTGTTCTGTGACTTTTATGGCACTTGGACAAGTCAGTGCTTAGAAATAGTTATTTTCCTGTCGACGTCACTGCGTGGATTCTTCTCCTTAGAATGACTTGAGAGCATTAGTGCTCAATCCCAGGCTCCGCTCACCCCCCAATGGCAGCAATTTTCAAAAACAATAAAGATATCTTTGCTCGGTCTCTTCCTCTCTCTCTGTCTCTCTCTCTCTCTCTTGATTATACTGCAGGCACAACCTGTGTGGGGAAACAATCTCCTGGATCGTACTGAAGGTTCGCACAGATGGAACATTAGTGGGAGGAGCTGCCAGAGACTTCCCTGCCAACTTGTTAGTGCCGGAGACATTATCCTCTTGTTTTGCCAGTTTAATAGAGGATCAGTCGTAAAGATTCTCTGTAGGCTCAGCAACATAATTATTATCTATGGTCTCTGCATTAACTGTGAGAAAACATCATGGTCTGAATCTGCCTCATTTTAAATGCCAAGCTGTGCCCACATTCAGCCCACAGACGAACCTGAAAATTCATTATACCCTCAGTACTGAGACTGCTGTCATCATGGCGGATGCCTAAGTCAGGATGTGTGGTTGTCACCACACTGTTTCTGTGTTTCTCCCTCCCCCTGACCCTTTCCAACATCAGTGCCCTCACAATTCAAATTTATTAAAAAGGTAAAAATCTGTGTCACATTTAGTTCTGGTACTTCGTCCAGAAGTGCCAAGCCCCTGCAAATTTGGAAAACAAACTTCTTAACAGATGGGCCACATAAAGTTTACAACATGTGCCGTGTGGGAGGTAGCATGGCTCTGGGCGAGAAACAGAAGACTAGAAATTTAGGAGCTCAGAGTTTTTGAATTTGCTTTTGGTTTTCCTCTATCTTTCTCTTCCTTCTTTCCTTCCTTCTTTTTTTTTTTCTCTCCTTCTTCTTCTTCTTCTTCTTTTTTTTTTTTGGCCTGTAGACAAATTACTAAGCTAAAATCCTTCATTTTTCTTACATGACCTGATATCTTAACCTTATTAGTGAGTGAGTAATACAAAGTCAGGAAATTTTTTTCTTCATATAAAACAGGTTCAAAATGCTTATTGCTACTACTGGAATCACATACAACTCGTATCAGTAATTTGATAATATGTGGCTGCAGGATCTAGAAAATTCCATAATGTAATTTTAAATCTAAAAGGCAGTTCCCTTTCACTGAGGACAGGTGTATAACCAGCGGGCTATAGTCACTGCTGGAAAGGATATTGCTAGCCTTGGAAAAATCATTGAAAGATTATTAGGTTGTGACTTCTAAATGTGTTCTGGCAACACATCCCATAAGTGGCTTCTGGAAATCCAAGAAATGTTAGAAAAACAAATAGTTACATTTGAACTTGATAATCTAATAACAAAAGATCTCAAGTATGAATGATCATCAGTATTATCTGGGGAATCTGTTTAAAAATGTAAATGTCTAAGACCCACCACAGGCCTGCTGGTTGGAAATCTCTGGAAATAGAGCCAAGAAATACGTATTTTGAAAAGGTTCCCTACATGATTCCAATGACCTGTCATACCTGACTTCTGTAACAGTTCCTAAAAGTATATGAATTAATAAGAAAGCTTTTGTTCAAATTGAGTTTGACTGAAATTCCAAAACCAAAGAGAGAAATGCAGGCGTTGTTGCTTAAGAGGACAGAGGATTAACTTAGAAGAAAATGGGGCAAAGAAAGAGGAATCCATGATTCAGCCCTAAGGGGAAGTAGACAGGAAATCATTGATATTATAGCAGTCCCCAAAGTGAAGGTAGAATGTTGGCAGTGTAAACAAAGATCTCTGTAGAGAGTCAACATGTATGTACCACCACTGTTACGTAACTTCCCACATTTTGCTTCTATTTTCAGTCTCCAAATTCTAATCCATTTTCCAATCTGAATACAGAGTGCACTTTAAAAAAATTCAAATTCCCATCATGACTCTGGGCGCCTTGAAAAATCCAGTAGCACATCTACAAATTGCAGGATTAAATAACCAAGCATGGTCCTGCCTGAGCTGATTTTGGCATACCTCTACAGCAGTCTTTTTTTCCAGTCATCTGATTGCTTATTATTTTGTAGGCACACTGACCTTCTGTAATTCTTGGGATACACCAAATTCCTTCCCACTTGGAGTCTTCACACCTGTTCATAAAATGACACTCCCCCCTCCAACCCTGCTCCTCCCACTGACTCTCTGTTCCCAAACACTATTCACATGGAAGATTCCTGGCCATTCCTTCTACCATAGCTGATCTGTCTTTACTCAGAGAGGGCTTCTCTGACCATCTGGTCTAAATTCAGTCTCCTTATTATACTCACATGGTATCCTATATTTTTTTAATAACATTAATCATAACTTCATATTTACTTGACTGATTATTTAAACTTTACAATAGAATGAACTTCATATGGGCAGCCTGCTTTACTCATTACTATGCATATATGTCTACCACTGTTTATAGACCATAGTATGTGGTTAATAAATGATTACTGAAATAAAATATGAGTAAAGCATAGGTGTTCGGTGACCCAAGAAATTAATTAAGATAAAGAAATATGATCTTTCTTTATTAAGTCCTTGAACGTAAAAAGAAAGATGAACTTCCTTATTAAGTCCTTGAATGTATCTCTTAGTCTATGCCACACATACTATCTAATGGTGTCCTAAGTGCTTTAGGAGGCATGAAGATGAATCATGTAATTAGAAAAGATAGATGTATAAGCAAAAATGTGTAACTGGAAGAATGAATTGAGTTGTGCAAGAGAGACACAAAAAACAGGAATACCTAATTTTGATTTCCAAATGCAGGCAAGATGGGTCTTTGGGACAAACTGGGCCTAAATCTACAAAGCATTTAAAGAGTAAAGGGTAGTAAATATTGACATTTCTGATTTAGATCACAATCTCCTTTGATTAAACCGACTGCGTCTTTATTCTATCAGATGAGACTGGGGGGGGGGAGGGGCAAAACTGACTTCTTTTTCAGCCCACTAACCATATTTAATTATATTTTAACTTATATCTTGATGCAAGATGGTCAAGTCAATTTCTATCTCCCTGGAATTTGTGGTTGTGACTTTAAAATGGAGGCAGTTAGTGGTAGGTGGTGAATCTGCTGGGACATGGACATGTTAACTTGAAGTTTAAGATGACAACATTACTGTTTTACCATGTGCATAAATGGGAAAAGGAAGGGCTGCTGGATGTAAAGAGAAGAGAGAAGAACATGCAAAAAGCATAGACGGGAAGAAAAGAAAAAGAGAGAGATTATTGTGTTTTTTTTTTTTTAAATAATTTTCCAGATTCCATTTTCAGGGCCTCATGAGAATCACTTTATCTCCTTTAATTCAGCTAGAGTTAATAAGTGTCTATTATTCCAACTACAGAGAGCCCTAATGAAGACAGATGAAAAGTTGAGGAAGGAAATTACAAACAAAGGAAAAAAACCAATGAACTAAACTGTAGATGAGTTCAAAGGGTATGTAAAGATATAATCTTTTTTTCCTATTTCATAATCTCATTTTTAAGTAAGATGAAAAAATTGATAGAAATATGATTACTTAAACGACCAACTATGAGAAAGTAAAAATTTAAGTACAAGTGCAATGTAAGTGTGTGGATCACATTTAGTTGTAAGGACTATAAAAAGGTGGAAAAAGCAATGGAATTGAAGTTATACCTGTCAACTGGATTGTGGTCTTTACTTTGCCATTGGCTATATAATCTATATACTTTATAAATTACTTGACCTCTCTATGCCCTGGCTGCTAAAAGACAAAAGTATGTGAGATCAATGGGTCTATCTAACTAAAAAAATAATGGATAGCAACCAAAAACATGATTCTCTGGCATTCCTAGTTTCTTTATTTTCTTTTGTACTCTGAAATTCTATTGATTGCTTGCTCTGGTTTTAGGTCTTGTGTAGGGGCTGTGATACCTACATGCATAATTCATGGTTCCTGTTGACTATATCACAGAAATAAATAATATGAGAGTCATACAGATAAGTCATGATGAAATTGTTTGCAATGATGATATATATGGACAACATTCAGATGAACTACTGTTTTTCTTGGGATCAGGGTAAAATGATGACAATGGCTGCCTAGTGGAGGCAAAACTTGAATTGGACTATCAGAGAGGGGCATTGCATGCTGGGAAAAGGTAAGGGCATGTGCCAGTTATCAATTTATTGCCTCATGGGTTCAAATTCAGCCATCATTGCCTGTTCACCATTTATTGCTGACAGCAATGGAAATGGACCTTTTAATAATTTTTCTTTGCCAGCTAGAAGGTTACTAGGCTTTTTCAACATTGGGTGTTAGAAAAACATTACAAGGTTTTACATCCCAGTTCTGGTGATCACTGAAACTTGCTCTGTGGCTTCTCCAGCCCTTGGCTCCTGTAGTGTGCAGCAGCCAGCAGCGGCCCCCAGTACCCCCCAAGGTCATAGTGGAGTGTCTCTGTAAGAGACTTTCTAAGTTCCAGAGAAAGCATTTCCAGCAGGTTCTCAGAGTGGCACTGCCAGTGACTTCTCTGCCATCATGGAGGCACGGCTGTGCCCTCTCCAACAGAGCCCAGATCTCAGCCATGGTGGGTGTGCGTGGGGGTGTCTTCTTGGCACCTCAATCTCAGCTCCAGAGGTGATGTTTTTACATGATAGCTGCTATTCCTATATTCTCTTGAGTTTGCTTTGTTTCCTTTTTGGCAATCCTTAAATCATTTTAAAACCCCTGTATAATTAATACTACTTTATATTAAATTTTTTTTTTTTTTTTTTGTAGATGAGACTCTTCCTGTTACAAGGCAAACACAGAGAGGATCTGAAGGTGTTCAGGATAAAGTGAGGAATGTATCCGAGTAAAGTGCTGCTGGTGGGTGGGAAGGCAGGATGGACAACTGGGCCAGTAGCTGGGGCTGGGGATGAAGAGAGGTGAAGGCCATGGCACAGTTTTCAAGCTGGGGAAGACAGGTTTGCTTCTGCATTTTAGAAAAAGTCCCTCTGAAAGCAGTGTGGAAGGTGAGTTGTTGCAGATGGGAGAGACTGGAGGCAAGATGATACTTTAGAGGTGCAATGGATATTATTATAGTCATGTGTGAGGGGGCTGAATTAAAGTACTAAAGTTGCAGATGGAGAAAGGAAGGTAGAGTTGACAAAATTTGATGAACTTTTTGATAACAGAGATGGAGGACAGTTGTTTTCTGATTATTTTGTAGACTTGAGATTCTCAGTTTGAGTGATTGACATACAAAGTTAGTAGGACAAATAGGCTTGGGGGAATATGGAAGAAATGCTTGTTTGTTTGTGTATGTGAATTTTAAAGAGACAAAAAGCAAAGACATTGGGCATTACTCTGTTTCAAATATACTGTATAATAGGTTCTCTGGTGAAGCGGGGTAACTATTCATGTAACCTCCAAAACTTTTAAAAATGTAAGTGAGGCTTTTGATCCTAAGGTAAATATGTTCCTTGGACATGTTTCCACAGTGCATTCTCTGTTTTGGATTGCTTTATACGGTTTTTGGAATTTCTTCCTGAAACATCTTCCAGATGATAAAAACTCTGCAATATAGAAGACAGTGAATATTTTACTTATAAAAATATTTATATTTTAGTGATGCAGAATAAAAACAAGAATCTCAATGAATAAAAGCTCTGGAAAAATATTCCCCATAGGCTAAATATTCAGACTTTGGATTTTGTGTCCCATAACCTCAAAAAGCAGTTCTCTGGGGGTGTATTAATTTGGCTAGATATCTGCATTTCCATAAGGTTGTGTTCATTCCCTGAGTACTTGGGTAATGATGGGAACCCTGGTAGCCTTCAAGGGATTGAAAACCAAGAGCAAAGTGTTCAGAAAGAACAATGTGTGTGTGTGTGTGTGTGTGTGTGTGTGTGTGTATGTGAGCGCACAGACGCGTACTGACACAGTGGGGAACAGCAAACAGGGTACCTTATGGAGCTGACAAATCCAGTTGTGCTGCTAGGGTGCTGCCGTGGCCTGAGATCTCAGGGCAGCTGACCTGCAAGCAAAGATGCTTTTAAAGAGTGGCTTAGAATATGAACACGAGGCCGTTAAGGAATTGCAAGCAGGCAGCTGCCTCTGGAACATACCAGTGTGGGGTGTAGGGAGCCTCATCAGAATGGCATTTTCTGTGATGCGGCAGGAATTCATAAGCATGTGGCTTGTTGTACATTAGTCTGATTCAACTTCAGAAAAGTAACCAGTAATAAGTCTTATGAAATAACCATATCCTTCTCTTTTTCTTTCTATTCTCTATTTTACTGTTTCATTGCTTAGTTTTTCATTGTGTGCGCACACACAGACACACACACACATACACACACACACACACACACACACACACACACACACCAAACTTAAAAAAAATAAAAAAATTCCACAAACTCGAAATGGTAATTTGTCAAAGACAGAAGAAGATTCACTCCACTGTAATGAGGTGAGCATATTCCTGATGTGTGTTATCGTCTCTCTGCAAAATAGAATGAAAACAAGTGATTTATAATGTGCTTCAGTTCACTGTTAAGATAGGAGTGATGGACTAAGAGAGTAATCAGACTGTGTTTGTGTGTGTGTGTTTGCATGCGTGTGTTTGCATGCGTGAGTGTGCGCGCACGCACGCGCACTGACACGGTGGGGAACAGCAAACAGGGTACCTTCTGGAGCTGACAAATCTAGTTGTGCTGCCAGAGTGCTGCCATGGCCTGAGATGGGCAGCTGACCTGCAAGCAAAGATGCTGTATATGCAGTAAAGTGTGTGTGTATGTGTGTGTGTGTGTGTGTGTGTGTGTGTGTGTGTGTGTGTGTTTGAAAGTGAGGCTCAATAAAATATTCTAGTAGCCCAAGCCAAACATTTTAATACTACTAAGAAAAAAAATGTACAGAGGGTGGTTTGATGAAAGCTTTGCTTTTGCCTGTTCCTCTTTGTTTAGACTTGAGTTACTAAATGCCATGCCTATAATTCCAATGAAAGGAATTTGAAGAAGAATTCAAAGCAGGCCATCTTATGTAGGTTGTTAGTTCATGGGGAACTACTTTCTTATTTGATTTTGACAGTGTTGCCTGCTTGATCTATAATAATACCAAAGTTATTTTTGTTATTTCTTCGAACACTTTGTTTTAAGGGACATTTATACGTCTCACTGAGGGCTCCCAGTGTCTTTGTGCCATCTCGATATACCTCAGTTTCCTTTGGGGGGACTAGCTTTAGTTTGTATAGCTTTTATAGAATATTAAATCCAGATACAACCCATTCAACCCTCTTGAAAGTCCAAAAGCCAAGATTCTTTCTCTTAACTCCTTGGCACAGTAGGAGGAATTAACTTTGCTATTCCTTCCATAATTCCTTTGCTAAAGTTCCTTCCATAATTATAAATGCAGAGCAAGTAATACAAAGATTCAAAGAGAGTTCAACATATGCTTAGCAGTAAGGCATGGGCCAGACTACTATTTCTGAATGATGGTTTATGTGTTTCTGCTATTGTGTCTTCTGAACTACCTAGGTCTCACCCACTCTCAAGTCTTGTCTTCTGCTCTCTCACCAATTCTATGAAACTTCCCTCAGTTGTCAGCTATCACTTCAATACATTCCCTCAAATGAACCAGTGTCTTTGAAACTGAGTAACCATTCATTTCATCTAACTGCACAGAATGTAAAGACCAAAAGACAGGACCAAAGGTCAAAAGATGTAGAAGCCTGTGGACAGGTCTGAGAAATTACCTGTAAAACTTTGAGCAAATCACTTAACCTCTGCTGGTCTCAGTCATTAACTGTAATAGAAGAGATTGGACTAGAATAAGTTCCATTCAGATGCCTTGATTCTAAGAGTCTTTGGGATACGGGCCAAATTTGTATTGATTTCTACCCAGAGCAGGAATGCCAGTCTCAGGCAGACTGCAGAATAAGGAAATTAGAGATGAGATAATGCTTTAAACATAGTAAGAACTCGTGGAGGATATGTAGTGTTATTAGTGTTCTTATTCTGGTAAGAACAGCAAAATTTCCCTTTGATGAACCACCAACCTCCAATCTTGGTACATGTTTTCTAGGAGAGGCTAACACTGTTCTGTGCTCAAGGGATGACTGGCCAGGTAAATAGAATTATCACATGCTTTTGGCCACAGTAATTGTTTGGGGGCCACATGGCAGCCACACTAGGCTGCAGTTGCAGGAATTGTCAAAAAAAAAAAAAAAGTGAGTTCTCTCTGAGAGTACTGCTAAACTGGCCAGATGTTACCCTGGGCCAAATTATCTTGCAGGTGGCTACATGGAAAGAAGCGCTGGAAGCCGGGCGTGGTGGTGCACACTTGTAATCCCAGCATTCGGGAGGCTGAGATAGGAGGATCCGGGTTCACAGCCAGCCTCAGCTACCTAGTGAGGCACTCCGCAACTTAGTGAGACCCTGTTTCAAAATAAAGAATAAAAAATAGGGCTGGGGGTGTAGCTTGGAGGTAGAACGCCCCTGAGTTCAATCCCCAGTACCACACACACACACACACAAAAAAAAAAAAAAAAAAAAAAAAAAGAAAGAAAGAAAGAAGAGCTGGAGAAGAGATTATATTGTTTGAGAAGATTGGTCGATCTATGTCTGAGTAGAGTCAAAGTCAATCTTGCACTTTCCAGATAGAAAGTCCAGTTAAGTGTCTTGTATGCATATCCACCTTATCTAGAGTGAAGTTGACTTAGTCCTTTGCAATCAAAATGATCCTGATTAATGAAGTACCTCACACATCTTTTCTCTACTTTTCTTAATTGCAAGCTTGTAGGACAAAGCTAAGACTTAGGCATCTGACTCTAAGAGAGGAGAAGAAGTTGGTTAAATAAGAGCTCTGGCTTTATGGGCTGGGCAGATGAGAAGTGCAGTGAAGAATTTCTGTGGATTGTAGTTGTGAATATGGACCAATGTGTGACCCCCCCCCAAAAAAGGAAAAATAACTTCTATGGGAAGCTTGCTTCAGCATTCTTGAATGTATATGAGAGAAATAACGGCTATGAAACCATGTTTTGTTGCTATTGTTCTAATGAAATCCCTCTGATACAATGTTCAGTGTTTTTGCATTTCTCTTCCCTATTTAGATTCTCAGGTATGAATAGAGCACCCAACTAATACAGTTTATGGTCCATCCTCTTCACTGCTTACAACACTGAAAACATCATCATTATCAACAACAACAAATACACACTTTTTAAATGAGGAACTGATTTTGTTCATTTCTCTTTTCTCTAAGGTATGCTTCTTCACTCTTTCACCCCACATTTAAGCTTAAAACATTTTTCGACAGTATGTGGGTTAACATATCATTTATTTTCCAGGTAACTTAATATCTTCTATGTGTGATTCAGGTTTCTCCCATTAATATTTGCAAATCCTGTCCTCCAAATTTTGGTGGACATATGAAGTCAATGCTTCACTATGTGGCTTGTTTTGGAGAGCAATTTTAAGATATTATTTAATATATATGTGCATGTATCTTTTAATATCTCAACTTCAGTTATACAGTATGAATAAATAGCTTATTACTGCACACAAAACAAAATTTTGATGAGCATGAGCATGAGCATGATGATGATGATGATGATGATGATGATGATGATGACAATGAAGACTCCTAAGTTGTTGCAACAGACCTGGAAGATAACTTTATGGGACTCCTACAAGGATAATAGAGATGGGGAAATGTGTGCCATTGCAGGCTGGTGAGCTGTCACTCCACCTTATTATTTCTCACTGATCTGAGCCCAATGGGTAGAATTAGCACACCTGGTTTTAGACCTGTTACACTAAAGGGCTAGTCTGAATCTTTCACCTAAGTACAAAAGCTCTTAGACAGGAGCCACATCACAAAAAGTGACAGATTAAAGAAGTAAAAAACATTTTTCAGGATCTTCTTCAAAATAGAAAGGATAAGAGCATCGCTTTTTAATTTAGGATGGAAGTGGTTGAGGTTGGAGGAGAAGAGGGAAGAAACTTGAATGACAATGAGTGATCCGAGGGGAAGATGTACAGTCACCACCTATGCTTTGCTTCTTGTTGTTGAAATTGGTACATAGTCATGCTAAAATGTTGTAAAGATGCGACCCAGTCTGAGGAAGAAACACACCTCATTCATTTGTAATTTAATTTACCAGAGATTAAAGTCTACATGCAGATTGATCCTCTAACAAATGTTTTCAAACATTACCATGATCCTCAGTAATAAATACATTTCACATTGTAATCCCATACATACACACTTGTGTGTGTGTGTATATGTGTATATATATTCCAAACAATTGAAAAAGTTTCTTTAAATAATATTTATCCTTAGTATATGTGACACACTCTATTTTGTATTCTCCTCTTTTTCTTCTCTTCTCTTCCCTCATTTTTTAACTTTCATTAACAAAAGATAATTCCCATTTATTATGCTTCAAAGTTTAAAATCATTGTTGAAAAAATGACAGATTTTTCTCTATAGGACACTAAGCCACTTTCTTGAAAAATCCTGCATACAATGAAGTTTATGTAGGTTTTTCTAATTTCTCATGAGACGGCATTTTAAGAATGGAAGTATTGCCCTTTACATCATAGATAATATATTCATCAGGTTAGGCTAGGTTATGCAGAACTTCCAAACATTCTAGAATCCAAGTGATTAAAAATAATTACTATTTTTGCTCATACTACATATTCACTGTGGCTTACTAGGAGTCTGTTCCTCAGAATCCCAGGCAGATGGAACAAACATTGTCTCAGTATCAGTCAGTTTATACTAACTTGTGCCACAGTAACATTGAACCTCAAAATCTTAGTGGTTTACAAAAGAAGTTTGTTTCTTGTTCACATTAATGTCTTATTTGGGCTAACTGTATTCTGTGCCACGTTCTCTGCATTGCATGACCCAAGCTGAAGGAGGACCTTGAACTGGAACATGCTGACACAAGGAAAGGGGAGGAAAGAATGGTTGAATAAAACACTATTTTCAAAGCTCCTCAGAAGGTCACGCATCCTTTTCACTCATATTTCATTGGCAAAAGGCTGATGCAGCCCAAATCTGAAGTTATTAGTGAGGACTTATAATCTTTTAAAAGAAGTGCATCTTTTTTTTTTTTTTTTGTACTGGAAATTGAACTCAGGGGCATTCTACTTCTGAGATACACCTGCAGCCCTTTTGTTTTTTTTATTTTGAAACAGGGTCTCACTATTTTGCTAAGGAAGTGCTCTGTAAAAGAGGAACAATTATTTTTACAATAATCCAATATACTTCAGTTTTGTATGATGCTGGTTGCCATGACAGAGGAAAGAGAGACTTCACAATGACAAATAAATACTTATCCTGAAGTGGCACTTTACTTTCACTCTCTGCTTACTGGCTAGAGGTCCAATGCCCTGACCAAGTACAAGGAGGCCAGAAAGTACCCTACCCTGGCCTGGAAGTGGCAGAGAATGTGAAGCATTTGGCAAATAGCACTAATTAAATAGGATGGTCTTGACTTGGCCAGCTGCCTTCTGGTTGCCTGTTAGGGCATTGTAAGCCACAGATGACAAAGCTGAGATTTATATAAATAAATAAAATAAAACAAATGATAGATCAGAACATTTCCCATGAAGTCCTTCATCATAAACACCATTATTTATAGGATAATCTATTTTTCTTTTGAGGTAAAATTCATATAGAAAAATTTAGAGTAAACAGATTATAGGTATTCATTCAATGAGATATTGCTCAGCAATAAAAATGAACAGATTTCTTACAAAAACAAAAACATTTGTTGAATCACAGAAGACTTATATGAAACAATGCATACTATATAGTTCTATTTTTTGTGCAACATTTTGTATATGGCATAATGTTATGACTTTAATTTCATAACAGTTGAAAGAGCTAGGACTTTGAGTATCATGTCAAATATAACGGATGAGGACAGGCACTTTTGTCTTACTACCTGTAATGGTTCGGATTTAGAATCCCACCTCTCCGAGACCTCATGGAGACAAGGCAGTCATGTTGGAGGCAGGGCTTGTTTACTGAGGAGGGGTCGCTGTGGATGTGGCTTTAGGTATTACATATTGTTCCTCCTCCCCTTGCTTTCTCTCTTGCTTCCAGCCTCTGGCCCCTGTGATGTGAGAGCAGAGTCCTTAAATGCTCTCTTTCTGCTCCTTGTGCCATGCACTGAGCCCCACAGACTTCCCCTGGCCTGGTCTGACATGCACTGATTCCCTACAATCTTCAGAACTGTGAGCAAATAAATCCTCTTCCTCTAAGGTGTGTTTGTCAGGTATTATAGATTACAACATTGAGAATGCTGACTGAAATAATATCAAATTTAGGGAGAAAGCACTCTTCTATACTTAAGCTTGAGATTAGCCATTTTTTAATCACTTTAAGGAAATCCCTTTCCATGCCCTGCTTGCTTAGAATTTTTATCATGATTATAGATTGTGTTTTTTTTTCAAATCTTTTTTCTGCATTTTCTGAGATAATCATACATTTTTCTTTCTTTTATTGTCCACTAATATGATAAATTGATGGATGCTGTACAAATTTTGTATTTTCGGAATAAACTACATGTTCATGATGTGTTATCTTTTTACATATTGCCCAATTCAATTTTCTACTATTTTTGCAACTATTTCTGAAGGATATTGGTTTAGAACTTTCTAATGTTTTTGTTTTCTTCTCTATTTTATGATCCTGATCACATAAAATTGGTAATATTTCTTTTTAAAATGTTTGCTAATATTCAATATTGAAAGAATCTAAGCCTGGAGCTCTTTTGTTGGAGGATCTCCTTATAAAATTTAATAACTATAATAGAGGTGGAGATATTTAGGTTTTCTATCTCATGTTTTGTTCATTTTCATAAGTTGTATTTTCCAGACAACTTGCCTTTTCATCTAAGTCATTAAGCTTTTAAAAATTTCTATAGAGGTAGTCCCAGGGTTTTTTGTTTGTTTGTTTGTTTTGTTTTCATCTTTTTTGGCACTGAGTATTGAAATTAGGGCCTTGAGCATGCTACGCAAATGTTCTACTACTGAACTGTATCTTAGTCCCTTGTTTTATTTCTTAAATTACTAGCATATTGCAGTTATACATCATAGTGAGGTTGCTGTTTGTATATTTTCCTCCACATCTCACCCCACTCTCCCCTTCTTTCTCTCTACATGAATTAGTGGACTGGTAATAATACCTTCATATATTGCTATAGTAATATTTGAAATGTTTTGCTCTTTCTCATGTTAACTTCCTCCCCCAACCCCATTCCACCATTCTAAAGGACTCTATTATTTAAAGTCCCTTGTATTTCCTATTTTTTCTCTGGCTTCCACATATGAGAGAAAACACATAATTCTTTACTTTCTGAGACACTTATCTAACAGCATAATATTACCTAATCCCATCCATTTTTCTGCAAAAGACCTAATTATATTTTTCTTTATGGCTGAGTAGAATTCCATTCATCTGTTGAGGGATATCTATGTTGCCTCCATAATTTGGCTATTGTGAATTGTGCTGCTAAACATGGATATGCATTTATCACAATAGTATTCTGACTTTAATTGTTTTGAAATATACTGAAATACCAATGATATTCTTGGCAGAGCTATAAAAACAGTCTCAAAATTCATATGGAAGAACAAAAGACCCAGAAGAGCCAAAACAAGTCTGGGCAATAAGAATCATGCTGAAGGCATCACATTATCTGATTTCAAATTACACTACAGAGCTATAGTAGCAAAACGTCATACTATTGGGACAAAACCAGACATATAAATCAATGGAAAAGAATTGAAAATACAGAAGCAAATCCACACATTGATATCCAAGAGCCAAAAACATATACTGAAGATAAGATAGCTTTTTCAACAAATGATGCTGGGAAAACTGCATATCTAGATGTAGAAGAATGAAATTAGATCCCAGTCTCTCACCCTGTACAAGAGTCAATTCAAGATGTATCAAAGACTAGAAATTATACCCAAAACTATGCAATTACTAGAAGAAAACATAGGACTAACTCTGCAACATATAGGCACTGGTAGAGATTTTCTCAATAAGACTCTCAAAGTTCAGGAAATAAAACTGAGAATCAATAAATGGGATGCCATGAAATTAAAAGCTTCTTCACAGCAAAGGAAACACTCAAGAGTCTAAACAGAGATTCTATAGAATGGAAGAAAGTCTTTGCCATCTACTCTGGTAGAGAATTAATATCTAGAATACATAAAGAGCTTAAAAAATTTAACAATGAAAAAAACAAATAACCCAATAGAAAATGGGCAATTGAACTGAATAGACACTTTTCAAAGAATGAAATGCAATTGGTCAATAAACACATGAAAAAATAACACATGAAAAAACATTCAACATCACTAGCAATGAGGAAAATTCAAATTTAAAACTATACTGAGATTCAATCTAATTCTGTTTAGAATGGAAATCATTAAGAATACAAACAATAACAAATGCTAGAAAGGGTATGGGAAATTGGAAGTCTTACTATTGGTGGAAATGTAAATTAGTACAACCATTCTTATTTAGGATATAGTTGTTTTTCATACATTAGAAACTCAAAATAATCGTATTATTTTGTTTTGGATAGACCCATATATTTTAAAGAAGTTAATGTAGAAGTGTTATTTCATACTTTGCAGACATTTAACACTTATGGTACTCTACATTATTTTCTGATGGTCCAAATTTCCATTTGGGATCATTTCCTTTTAGCTTAAAGATCTTCCTCCAGCATTTTTTATAGTGTAAATCACTGGTCACATTTTCTTTCATATGACAATGTCTTTACTTATTCTTCAAGAATATTTTCACTTGATACAGGATTTTAGATTGCCATTTTTAGCCAGGCGTGGTGGCACACTCTTGTAATTCCAGCATTTGGGAGGCTGAGACTGGAGGGTCCGGGTTCGTGGCCAGCCTCGGCTACCTAATGAGGCACTCCACAATTTAGTGAGACTCTGTTTCAAAACAAAGAATAAAAAATAGGGCTGGGGGTATAGCTTGGAGGTAGAATGCCCCTGTGTTCAATCCCCAGTACTGCAAAAAAAAAAAAAAAATGCCATTTTTTTTTTAGCACATCATAATATTGGTTCTACTTTCTTCTGGCCTCCATACTTTTTTATATAAAGTCAGAATTTTTTCAAATAGTTGTTTCTCAGATGTAGGGTGTTATTTTGCTATAGTTGCTTTCAAATGTTTTCAGCAACTTGGTATTTTGTGCTTGAGCATGGTTTTCTTTGTATTTTTCCTGCATGTGATTTGCTGAATTTCTTAATCTCTAAATTTGTGGTTTGCCCCACATTTGGAAAAAGAATGGTCATTTTATCTTCAAATATTTCCTACGTCACATTTTCCCCTTCATTTGAAACTCGAATTACATATATATTAGACTTTCTGACATTGTCCCAGAGGCTATTGTATATTTCTCTATTTTTCTTTCTTTAAATGTTTCTCTCTATGTTCTTCAAGTTCAGTATTTTCTATTGATCCTAGTTCATATTCATTAATTTTCCATCATTTTAATTCTGATGTAAATCTCATTCAGCTAATATTTCTTTTAGCTATTGTTTTAAAATTCTATAATTTCTACTTTCAATATAAGGCTTATATTTCTCTGCAGAGATTTCTTCATTACCAATATATTTCCTGTATTTCATTGAGCATATCTTAACCCGTTGTTTGTTGTTTGTTTGTTTTTCACAGTTTTACTTTCTTCTACCACATTGAACAACAGGGAAGCTATCACGAATCACCAATCACCATTTGTATTTTTCATATCCTAGATAATGTGAAAACCAAGATGACGAGAGCTGTTTGAAAATAGAGTAAAAAAAATACAACCATAAACATAGTCCCCAGATATTCTCCCTTGAATATGTTGAATTATATAAATTTGTGACACCTAAAATATTTTATTTTTCCTTATAAATTCCAAATATATCTTAACTTTTTGTGATCTTATGTTAAAGAGCTCAAGATATTTAAATGAACAAATTTTGACTTTATTTATATCTTTTCCTTCCAGATTCTAAGCAAACATTTTCTCCCAGAAAAAATTTTAAATTATTTAGGTCTATCTATTGAATAGACTGAATTGACCGAATCGACTGAATGCATTAATCTGTTAACTATGATCTTAGAATGTAAGAAGGAAGCGGGCCATGGTGGCATATTTATAATTCCAGTACTTGGGAGGCTGAGACAGGAGGATCACAAGTTCAAAACCAGCCTCAGCAACTTAGTGAAGTTTCTCAGCAACTTAGTGAAACCCTGTATCCAAATAAAAAATAAAATGGGTCTGAGGGTGGTGTATCATGGATGTAGAAGGCCCCTGGGTTCCATCCCCAGTATAACACACACACACACACACACACACACACACACACACACACACACACACAAGCTAGAAAGACAAAAATAAATAATATAAAGTTGGAGATTAAATTTTTGTCACAAACTTTCCTAAATCTTTTCTTATTGAAATATATTCTTGAATAAATTCACTCACAGCTTAAGGAGATAAGAGTTTATTCAACTTCATAACATAAAAGATGTTCAAAAACATCTTTTCTACCAACAGCATTATTGTCAAAACTGTTCTATAATCCCAGCAAGGTTTAGAGAAAAATTTACTTTCAGGACTGGGTTAGTATTTTCCACAGGAAATAGTGGTTCAGGATTCATACTAATTTTGTCCATGGGAATTTAAAACAAGACACATTTTCGTGGTTTAGGCTACACATAGTAATTTTGGAAGCCAAAAACATTACTTTAATATCCCCTAAAGAACTGTGATTTGAAAGTATTCTTTTTTTCTCAGGATAGATATAATTTTGAAAGTATTACTTTTTAAAAAGTGAACATTCTAATTAAAATGAACATGAACACATTGAACTCCTTTAGAATTGTTCTAAAGGGAAATATTTCATTCAATTAATCTTTCATAAAGATTCTTTCATTGGTTTTTTTTTTATGGTTCAGTTGAGCATTTAGGTAATTTTGGAATAATAAATACCCATGATAAATGAGAGTTGTTATACATTATTTTCTTAAGTCGAATGTCTTTGAATAGTACATTTAAAAAATGTAGGTTTCTAAAAAGCTTTTATGGTTTGGGAATTCTGTCCATAATTTTTTATAATTATAATAAAATATTATTAATATTTCACTTTAATGATATGGTGCTCTGGAATGAAATTATAATAGAACCAAATTCCATCTGAAAATCTGTACTGTACCCTGTAATCATGCTAAATGAGTTCATTTTGATTACTTTTATGAGCTTCAGACATGAAATTAGAGTTTGGGTCACTCTAGAAAGGAAAATTTTTCCTTTTAATGATATTTATTCACTTGTGTCTAGATTAATTTGGAAAATTCTAGATTGTTATCAAACTGTTGTTTATTACCATGTTTTCCAGTTCCTCTCCTGAGGAAGGTATTAGGATAAGGGAGTTTGAGAATTCATCTCATAACTAATTTCTTAGAATGTTTTGTAAGCTACTGTTCTGATGCTGCAAATTTCAGATGGGTGTTATCTCAGTAATGTTTCACATTTCCTATTCTACTTCTGTTGATTCTATTGTAAACGATAGCAGGGGTCTACTTAGAAGTTAAGAGATGATTAGCCATGAATAAATGTTCATGGAAACCTAAATTATGAGTTTATTTTCAGGTTTGTCTAAAACATATTCAATGTTACTACGACCTCTATCTTGTGTCAGAATGTTAACTGGACACCTACTATTGGCAGGTCCAGTGCTAAATGCTAAGAGGAAGGGGTTAAACATACATTCAAGTGCCTATGTGATGGGGTGCCACTGTAAGTACCTCTTAAAAGTACCTTCCTATAGGGTGGCATGATTATGTGCAACCCCATTTAGCAATTGAAAACTCCCAGACCCAGAATAGCCCAAATCACATGATGTTAAGTGGGATTTGGGCCCATATATACGGTCTTTAAATTAGGTATGTTGAACCACTATCTATACTATAAAATTATACAAGAACAAGATATATACTCCTTGCTGTTAAGGAATCCATACAGTTGAGCTATTTTGGGAAATGTACTTTGCTCAGTGATGTGAGCCATACACGTGTTCATCATTTGTCCATGGATGAAGGTCACGATACCAAAATATGGCAAAATTTGGATTTTGAGAAAAGAGTAGCTATACTTCTCTTTCCCCATTTGTATTCCCCACTGGTCTACCAGTTTTTGAGAGGAGTTATATTACACACGTGCTTGTCCCTCCTCTAAAATCAGTACAATGAATAAGCATCCCAGAGTCTATTTAGAGTCAGAACTAACATTCAATTCTCAATTCCTTTTCTTAGCTGAGTGACTGTGCATGCTACCAAATATCTTGCTTTACTTTATTTCTCTAAAATAAGGATAACATAAATCTATCTCATTTGTTTGTACTGAACAGTAAACAAGGTGAGATGGGCAGAATTCATGTCACATATATGATGCTCGAAAAATAAATAGCTATTAGCCAGGCTTGGTGGTGCACACTTGTAATCCCAGTACTTGGAAGGCTGACACAGGAGAAACTGTGTTCATGGCCAGCCTCAGCTACTTAGTGAGGCCCTCTGCAACTTAATGAGACACTGTTTCAAAATAAAGAATAAAAAATGGGCTGGGGGTGTCGCTCAGAGGTAGAATGCCCCTGGGTCCAATTCCCAGTACCACACACACACACACAAAAACATATACATATATATATATATGTATATATATATATACATATATATATATGTGTGTGTGTGTATGTGTGTATAGCTATTGTCTGCTAATTGTGGATTAATGTAGTCAACAAATACTTATTTACTGAATAAAATCACACTATGTTTATTTCTTGTGTGCTCTGCAGAAAGTTATGGCACATGATAATGATGTTTTGCTTCTTGTTTCTTTTTGTCTTCCCCAGACATTGGGGTGGGTCTGAACAATAATAAAATTCTCTTAAAATCAAAACCAGAGGGTTTGAGCTCTCTTTACACATATACGGAGGTAATAACATGGCACCAGCTATTGTGCATCGCATAGACACCATAAAGTCACAGAAATTCAGGCTATTGTCCTGTTCTGTATACATCTTTGACTCTGCTGCACCATTAGTATCGCCTTATCAATGGACAGCCTTTTCTCTAATTTCTCATTTCATTCTGACTCCTAGTACTGAGAGTACCTGGACTTTGGCAGAGATTTATATTTACCTGCATCACCAGGAGCAGTCTGCCTTCTTTGTCACACATGGCTTCATAGCTGGCCATAACCCTAAAAGCAATAGCTCCTGACCAAGTTCAGGACACACTATCCCAAAACATGGCACCTTGGATTTTTTTTTTTTTTTTTTTCGGTACTGGGGGTTGAACTCAGGGGCATTCTACCTCCGAGCTATACCCCCTGCCCTATTTTGTATTCTTTATTTTGAAACAGAGTCTCACTAAGTTGCGGAGTGCCTCACTAGGTAGCTGAGGCTGGCCGCGAACCCGGATCCTCTGGTCTCAGCCTCCCGAATGCTGGGATTACAAGCGTGCGCCACCACGCCCGGCTCTTGGATTTTGATGAAATAGCAGAAATAGGAAAGTGACTCTTACCTCCCCCTCTTTCTTCCCCCCTGAAGAAGGTTATAAAACATTCATTTCAGATGTATCCTCCCTAGACCTCGAGAAAAGGAGCATCTTTATTCTCAAAGATACAGATGCCAAGAAGAGTCTGAGCAGACAGGTTATGCCCAGTTCCCCCATGTTTCTTGCCAATATGTCAACCCCTTTTATACAATTATACTTCCTATAAAATACATGGGTTGTTTCTTTGGGGTTTCATTTCTGAACATTCTCATGTCATGTAAAGCTTAATTTTATACTTTTCTCTTGTTAATCTATCTTTTGTTATAGGGACCTCAGCTATTAAGTTTGGAATGGATAGGAGAATGATTACGTATTACTTGTTTGTTGAGGCTTTATTATTTGGTAGTTCCTATGCTAAGCATATTAAATGCAGTATTTCATTTCATTTTTACAACATATGAGCTACTAATACTGCTTGCCCAAGGTCAAAACCTTATTAAGTGAGAGAGCTTCTATTTTTCCTAAATCAGTCATGTTCTCCACTATCATCACATGATCTTCTTTCTACAGATGTTTAGATGATAGAGGGTGAATCAATGGAGAAGATGCATTCTGAAGGTAGAGAAAGGAAGCAAAAGGAAAACTTTATAAAGCAGTCAAGATGTTTGCTTGTGCTCACACAAATCAATATACAAAAGGAAGAATCAAAAAGTTCAGGAATAAATAATTAACTAAAAATGATTTTAAGTGTTCTCCTTTCTACTCCAAATGAAGCCACTTCTAATGTTTATAGATAAGCTGACCTCAAATAACCTTATCAGTCTGCTCAGATGAAAGGGGAAATCTGTAAATCTCTGAAAAAGAAAAGAGGGAGTTGGATTTAATGATAAAAAATGAGGTTTGGAGAATTCATGGCAGGGAGTATGATTTCTGGAATAAACCAAATCATCATCATATAATGATAATCATTATCATATAAGGTTACTTATTTTTAATAACTGAATTTCAAAATTTTCAGATTTCAGAATTATTGCAAAGCTAGTACAGAACTTCAAAACATCACACTCAGTTTCCCTGTTAGTAATAACTTATGTTCATTTAGTACACTTGGCACAACTAGTGAACCAATGTTGATGATTATTCTTATCCTAAGTCTATACTTTACTCAGATTTCCTCTAATGTTCTTTTTATCTTCCAGGATTCCATTTAAGACATAGAATTTTATATAGAAAAGTTTCTTCAAGCTCCATTTGGTTGTGATCAGTTCCTGAAGTTTTCCTTACTTTTGATGATTTTGAGGTGCACTGGTCAGGTATTTTGTAAAAATTAATGTTTTTAAGATGACTCAATTAGATTTGCATGATATTTTCTCTTAGAGTTAGATGGTGTTGACTAATGTCAACATAAACTATCCACCAAACATCAAGAAAATGGGATGGGTTCTTGATTAAAAGGAAAGGGACTTGGCCTTCTTTAGAAATTCATTCCCCAATGCTTTCATCTTCATGTAATGGACTGAGGGGCATTGTATTTAAAATGCTGGGATTCACAGGTAGCTCACGGGAAGAGAGGAAGTGGTGAGGATGCTTATAGGCATATAGGGCTGTATGAAGAGGTTGACTTTTGGTTGATGAGTAAAGAAAAACCAGAGTACTTTAGCCTGGATGTTTGTGTCCTTCCAAAATTCCTATGTTGAAATTTAATCCCCAAGATGATAGTATTTGGAGGTGGGGGACTTTGGGGTGATTAGATCATAAGGGTGGAGCTCTCACTCATGGGATTCATGTTCCTATAAAAGAGGCTCCAAAGAGTTAGCTAGCCTCTTTCACTACATGAGGATGCAGGAACCAGGAAATAGGATTTTATGAAACATTAAATCTGCCAAGACTTCTCAGCCTTCAGAATTGTGAGAGATGACTTTCTGCTGTGTATAAGTCATCCTGTTAATTATATTTTGTTATAGCAGATCAAATAGACTGAGACACAGAATATCAAGACAGTGAATAGATTTTGCAATCAGATGGCACTGTGATGTTACAGTGGTTTGGGAAACTGGGCTTCAGAGAAAATGAGGATGTTCATCTGTAGAATCCAGCCCTGGGAGAGGAATGTCAAGGGCCAGAGTCTTGTCCGGAGTTTGCAGGAAGACTTCTGCCTGAGGTGATGTAAATACAACTGGGAAATCAAGATAGCCTTAATAAAGGGTCTATACAAACATGGCGTGAATTAGGAGACTTTACAGACACCAGGATGTAAAATTTGCCTTGGGAAGGCCCAGGTTTTCAGCTTAAGGGCAGCAGGGTGCATGGAACACCTCATCTACCCTTAATTCTTGCTAGGTTAGTTCAGGATCATGTGATTCCCTGGATGAAGCAGACCTGCCAGTCTATTGTCTCCAGTGCCTCCAGATGTTCTGGGCAAGGGATTGCAATGTCTGGTTTATAAAAGGTTGCCTGCAAAGTAATTTTGGGTAGCTAGGAATATAATCTTCCTGTTGCTCTATTGTCATTTTCTCTGTACCTTTAGAAGAGGTAGATTTTGTTAAGTGAGAAACTTTTACTTGTCTTTTAAATATCTATGTGATTGTTCTTTGTCCAGACTCCTTATACAGACCTGGGTAATTTGTAAAGATGTTGATAAATTTCTCATCTGCCCCATTAATCATTGGCCAACATATACCCAACAATTTAGCCATTCTATAGGACTTCTGTAGGAGCCCATGTTTCCCCCCAACTTTTTCCCTTTGAATAGCACGTCTAAAATATTTTGTGAAAAGGGCATCCTTTTCTCCCATTCCTGAGTAATTTCATTGATGTCTTACTAACAAATTTTCTCTATTCAATCGTATAAAGAGTCAAAAGTCGACAATGTTGTCAAGAGCCGAGTTAGAGTGAGCTAGCTGAAATGAAAGTAACAGTCAAAATTTGAATCAATGATAGTATAAGCAAGAGTCTAAAAATGCTAGTTGTTCTTAGATTCCTCTTTTCCTTATGCAACAGTGCCAAGGGAAAGTCTAATGCAGCTGACAGAGGACCTCATGGTGGAGGGAGTTCAAAATAAAAGGCTCCTGCCTTTTGCAGTGGATTTATGGTGGGCATACAGGAAAGCTAATTTTTTAAGATTGATTTTGTATCCAGACACTTTGCTGAATTTGTTGATCAGTTCTATAAGTTTTTTTGCTGACTTTGTTGTGTCTTCTAAGTATAGTATCATGCCATCTTCAAAAAGGGATAGTTTTAGTTCTTCTTTCCCTATTTTTACCCCTTTGATTTCCTTCTCTTGCCTTATTGCTCTGGCTAGAGTCTCAAGTACTATATTGATTAGAAGGTGATAATGGACATCCTTGTCTTGTTCCTGTTTTTAGTGGGGAACTCCTGCAGTTTTTCTCCATTTAATATGATGCTGGCTGTAGGCCTATTGTATATTGCCTTTATGATGTTGAGGTATGTTCCTTCTATTCTGATTCTCTGAAGTGCTTTTAGCATGAATGGATGTTGGATCTTGTCAAAAGCTTTTTCAGCATCAATTGAAATCATCATGTGATTTTCGTCTTTGATTCTGTTTATGTGGTGAATTACATGGTTTGTTTTTCGTATATTGAACCAGCCGTGCATCCCTGGGATGAACCCGACTTGGTCATGGTGTATAATTTTCTTGATGTGGTTTTGAATGCGCATCGCTAGTATTTTGTTTAGCAGTTTTACATCCAAGTTCATCAATGATATAGGCCTATAGGTTTCTTGAGCTGTCTTATTTGGCTTTGGTATTAATGTGGTGTGGCTTCATAGAATGTGTTTGGGAGGGTCCCGTTTCTTTCTATTTCATGAAATAGTTTTGTCATGTGCTCAGGAGCTGGAGGTTGAAGAAGGAGAGAAGGAAGGGCTAGGAAAGGAAAAGTACTGTATTCCAAGTCAGAGTGGAAATACCAATCTTCAAGACCCCAGATAAAGAGATCTCAGCAAAGACACCTGAAGAAGGCCATGGCCAAGATTCCCTCAATTAGCAGATCTGTGAATGGAAACTCCTGGGCCAAGAATGTAGTTGTGCCTAAGAGCAACACCAGCTGGGGGAGCCGGAGTCCTTGACTGCAACTCTCTACAAAATACTGCCAGGCACTGTTTATGCACCAAGGCTGGTGTGAGAAAGGCAGCTACTCCAGGAAGCCTGCCAGGTCAGGTATTTGTAATTGTCTAAGGTTGAACCTAGGAGATGACACATAGGATTTTGGCTTGGGGTTGGACTCTTTGGTTTTGTACATGTTAGTTGTAGTTATTGTAGGTTTAATTATTTGCTGACTATCTCATGCCACCCTTTAGTATTCATTCCATAAGAGCTAGGACCATGTCTCTTAGTCCCTGCCCCCAGTTCTGGCTTAGTATCTAAGGCTACTTAAGCTTTATGAAAAATATTTAAATGAGTAAATACTTAAGCATGCAATAAATATTCGTTGGAAACACAGGGTTGTACCTACCTACATTTATTCAAAATGCAGCTGGCCCTATATATCTACAGGTTCTCAAATTCAACCAACCATGGACCAAAAATATTTTAAAAATTGCATCTGTGTTGAACATGCACAGACTTTTTTTCTGTCCCTGTTCCCTAAAAGTATAATTATCTACCTAGCATTTACACTGGACTTGGTATTATAAAAGTAATCTAGAGATGATTCAAAGTATGCAGGAAGGTGTATGTAGGTTATATACAAGTACTTCACCATTCTATTTAAGGAACTTGAATATATCTATAGATTATAGTATTTGTGTGTAGGGGTGGCCCTGGAACCAATCCCACTTGGATACTTAGGAAAAACTTCATATTCTTTTTTTCATGTAAAAAAAAATCTATGAAAATAAAATCCATAAAAGTTGGGCAAGACGGGCATGTTTATTTCAAATACCTAAAATATATTATAAAAACCTTGTTATTTTTATCATGCTTAAGTACTGAATATTATATAATTTATATATCATTCCAATACAGTAAAATAGATTTAAGTATTGAGTATACACATTAAAAATGATAGTCCAAAGTAACTTTCAACTTTGTAGTTTAGCACTTTTAGCTTTCTTGGTACATAGAAGAAACTGATTATAACATTGGGGAGAAAGATTACTAATGGTGATTTTGCAAATAATTTAGAAAGCTAGAAAGTGCTGAGTGCATGTAGGTTTGCATCACTTTGAAACTCACTATGATATATAACTATAATGCAAAAATAAAAGTATAAAAATATTTAGAAAAAACTTTAGCAGGATATAGAGCATGCAATTACAGTATTTTTTTTTTCTTAGCTCTTTTGGAAACCTGGGCAGAGAAAGTTGAATATAAGCTTTTTCTTGCTATATAGAATTTGTGATGTGCTGTACATCTACTGAATATCTATGAACCTGTAATTTTCTTTTCATTTTGCATAATATTTTAATGCTGGTCTTTATCTATAAATTGAAGTATTTCTGAAATTTTCTCCACTGGATCATTTCAACTTCTAGGCAATATCTATTTTTCCTTCATTTTGAGAGTTCATGCTTAGACACTATTTTTGATAACTAAACATCCTATATTTAATTAATATTTTTAAGTTTGTTATTTTCTTTTATAGCTAACACAAAATAAACTGTTGTGATACAAGGGGTATCTGATAAAAGGTTACTGACTCCACAACTTGGCTATTTTAATCCTTGACTAACTTGTATTATTACTAATATCATTACATTTACACTATATTATAAACATAAAAATACATTCAGATAAGCATTTAAAACAGTGTGTACTGATAGGTCCAGGGAATTTGTGTGCTTGCACATGTACACACACACACACACACACACACACACACACACACACACACACACACAGAGTTTTGCTGAGTTGGGTAGCTTTCTTTGGAGACCACTTAATATTTGAACTTAAATTTACTGCAATTTTTATTACATATTATTACAATTACTTACTTTCCTGACTTACTCTTTTTTCTGCTGCTGCTATAACACCACAGACTAAATTACAAACAAGCCATTGAGCTTGTTTTGGCTCACAGTTCTGTAGTTGGGGAATCCAAGAGGGTTTGCATCTGGTGAGGGCCTTCTTGTAACATCAGAACAGGGCGGAAGGGCAAGTGAGCACTCCTGAGACAGAGAGGAGAAACTGTTCTCAATTTACTTTAGAGCAAATCCATTTTCTCAATAACTAATCTATTCTCCTGAATAACAACTTCAATCCACTCATTCAATCCATCAGGCAGATCCCTGATGACCTAATCACCTCAAAAAGGTCTTACCTTTCAGAACTGTTGCCATGGCATTTAATTTCAACATGAGTTTTGAAGTAAACATTCAATCCACAGTACTTTCCTGACTGCTTGACCCCTAGCCTCTGAGTGCTCTTTCAGTATTGGAATGTTTATTTTATTTGTACATCATTACTCAGCATCAGTTATTGGTAATGTAGTTCATAAGTAAATGTATCCTTAAAGTAATACCAAAGACAGCCTTTACCATTTGTAAGATACCCAACATGTACCAGGTATTGTTTTGGGTAAATACCTATTATTCCCATATGCATATGTTTTTGTAAATCAATTATACTAATCCTTACAAAATTCCACAGTGTAGGTGTTATATGTTTTAGCTAAGAAAAGCAAAGTTCTCTCTACTCTGCCTTGCTGCTCAGTAAAAGACAGCTTTAGTGAACATTGTAGACTGCTTTGGCCCCTCAGGGATTTTAGGCCTTGTTCTTTAAGGGGTGCTTTTTAAAATGAAATTGATACTGTCTGGGTTTAGTATACATTTTAAGGCAAAATTTGAGTTTATTCAAAACTGGTTTGACCCTTCTAGATATTTAAAGCCCTTGCTATATTGCATGGGCTAATTCTTGAGTTTGCTTGGGATATATATATATATATATATATATATATATATATATATATATATATATACAGCATATATGTATTGCATGTATACCATATTATACACACACACACACATATCTATATCTATATCTAATCTATATCTATATCTATATCTATATCCAGCAATTCAATCCATACATATTTGTATTGTATATATCCCCAAATTAACACACTTTATACATATAGAGTCTCTGTGTATATATGGAATTACATATATAGTACACATATATTATATATACAACACATATGTATCCCAAATATATATATATATATATATTCTGCAATTCAATCTATATATATGTATTTTATGTATCCCCAAATTAACATATACTTTATACATACAGAGTCTCTGTCTATATATGGAATTACATATATAGTAGACGGGCATTTTCTATTTCCTCTTCCCTCTTGGTAATGAAATCCTTCGGGATTACCTATCCAGACTACCATGAGAGAGAAATGAATATCATGCTCAAGACACTGTGTTTTGGAGTATCTTTTATTATAGCCATATTAAATATATAATAATAGCAACAGAAATTTAACATATATTTACTATAATAAACATAAAATTTTCAATCATTAATGTGAGATTATTATTGGATGTCTGAAATGTAATATGAATCTTCTTTATATTTTCTTCCAGATACATAGTTTGCATTGTTCTTTCTAAGAAAGAAGTAGAGAAACATCTGTCTTGATTTATATCTACAGAACAGTGTCCAACACTCTCTGTCTTCTTCACTAGCAATAACAATATTTCACTATAACAATATTTGTTATAAAAGATTTCAACCCTGGTCTATTAAGACAAAATTTGTAAGTTTGGCTTCATTACTTACGATAATGAAATATATTATAATATTTAAATCTACTTTAAGAGCAAAGGAAAATTATCATAGATATTTGCTGGAATCACTAAAGCTAGGAATAAGCTTTATCCTGAGAATAAATGTTATTTTAGGGAATAAATGAAAATTTGGTAATTATATTCCACCGTGAATCATGCTTCTTTCCATTTGCTCTTTCCCCCCCAAGTCACCTCTTTACAATTCATACTTGTAGGGCATTAGAATTAACAGTAAAAACTAAAGAAAATTATAAAGTCTATGTTGTATACACCAGAGGTCATAAACCCATTTAGTTCTAAATAATTAAAAGATCATGAAGTTTTGAGTAGCTGGCATTTATTTCAGAATCAGCTAATAAAAGAGACTTTGATTGCAGAAAACATGAGAAGTAAGAATCATTTAAATTTCCATCATCAGCTGCAAAACATTTTTGAGTTCTTAGAAACTATTTCTATTTTTCTAGGAATTTTCTCAAATATTCTTTATTCTGATGTTTTCTTATAATTTTATATCATGGAAGGGGTTACATTTATCTTAAAAGAAAATAAAAGATTTTGGTCACATTGTGAAAATGTATAGGTTTTGTCTTTTTAAGTACATTGGATATAAATATATGCTATACAGCAGATAATTTGTCAGATATTTATATAGCTTTTGCTTAAATTATTTGGAACTATGATTAAGTTACTTCCACTATTATGTAATAAGTAAAGGATGGCTTTTATGAAATTCCGAACTGTCTATTTTTTTCTTCTCATTGAACAAACTGAGAAGCAATGAGTTGAAGATAGGGTTAGTGTACTAAGAATTGTAGAAATGGTACCTTTAGGGTAAGTACTACAAAATAAAAAATATCTGAGCTTCCTGATAATATTTCTGTTTTTATTCATTAATTTTAGTTGTGACTTGCAATATCTGAGGGAAAATAGTCTTTCTTGAAATATAACCTGTAATCAATTGAAATGCAAATGTATATAACGGTGACCAATTTGTGTGTGTATTTAAATATGGTATAGAGAACAGAATCAATGACTCACATATATCATTTATTTACTACCTTCCTGCTATGTTTTTTTTCTCATTTATTCTTTATGAATATTCTAAAAAATATTTTTCATACTGTGATCTGATATATTCCTGTTGGGAAATAAAGGAAAGTATTCAAGAGTCATAGTAAGCATTTCCAAATTTTGTGTTTCCATGTTAATATTAAAAATCAATATAAACCTATTCTACATTATATAGATCTTAGCATGATCTACATTATATATTTCATATTCAGATATATTTATGTTTATGACCTCAAGATCATTATTTACCTTATTTCAACAATCTAGGTTCATAAGAACTGAAGTCCACTTAAAGAGCACTTTTTTCTTTCTTTTTTTTTTTTTCTCTTTTGTGGTACTGAAGATTGAACTCATGAGCATTCTACCTCTGAGCAAAAGCCTCAGCCCTATTTTATATTTTATGTTGAAACAGGGTCTCACTAAGTTCTTGAGACTAGCCTCAAACTTGTGATCCTCCTATCTCAGCCTCCCAAGTACTGGGATTACAGGCATGCTCCACCACACCCAGCTTCACCTTTTCCTTTGCATCAAGGCTCTTTCTGCTCCTGGGAGTGTGGATGCCCAAATAGAAGCATGCTTTTGAAATTGGACTACCTGGACATTGCTCCTGGTAAGTCACACAAAAGTGCCATATGGACTAGTGGAAACCTTGAGGAATGGAGGTCCATACTGAGCATATCATTTAGATCTGTAGGACAAAATCAGCTTCAAAAAACCTTGGAGATTATTGTATGTTTATTATAGAATTCAATTCAGGTACAGGAATGATTAGAGTCATCCAGAACTAGGCTGAAATCCTTAGCTTGGTCCTATGCATCTTAGCATGATCTTGGGCAATTGAAGCAAATCCCTCTGGCTGTGTTTCTGTCTCTATACAATCGGAATACCAATACCTGTTTTACAGGCACAAAGAGTGGGAGATGTTTGCAAAGTGCTTCATTCCAGCAAGATCATCAAGGCAGGCACACATAAAACAAATGAAAATAAAAATAATGAGCCAGTCATGGTTATGCATGCCTATAATCCCCATATTGGGAGGAGGATCACAGATTCAAGGCTGCCTCAACAACTTAGTGAGACCTTGTTTCAAAAGAAAAAAATAAATAAATAGAAAAGAACTAGGGGAGGTAGAATGCCCCTGCGGTCAATCCCCAGGACTAAAAATAACAAAAGATAAAATAAAATAAAAAATAGTAATGATGAGGTCAGGTAAACAATTGTCAGCAACATTTGGCTGACTTCTCAATATAGTCAGGTATATTTTAGGATCTAAGGATATAATTACAAGATAAACAGAAAAGCCTCTAAGCTCTGAAACCTTTCATTTTAGAGTGAAGAGAAAGACAAGTGAATAAACCAACTTAAGCTATAGGTTGATGATAACCCATGTGGAGAAAGTGGGTATTACAACAAAGAATGGTAGGCCAGGCATAGAAATAGGGTGACTATTTTTTTAAAAATTATTTTATTGGTGATCTGCAATTATACATCATAGGTTCAGTGTGTTGAAAATACACATGCACACAGCTCTTTGTGTACTTCCCTCTGTGTCCACACCCTCTCTCCCCACATGTCAGTGAGATTGGTAGGAGTACCTTCTTCACACACTGCCATAGTAGGAGGTAAACTGTTTCCTTAAGTCTTCCCTTTTCTCCCCCACTATCTCTTACCCCTATCTCCCTTCAACTACTCTACAGATGTTTCTTTGTATTATTGAAAGTCCCTTATGTTTCCTGTTTTATACAGGGTTCTCAGACAAGTGCCAAGGGTAGAAGAGATCAGCATCTAGGAGTGTTCAGGGCATCTCACAGCAGATGTGTATCTGGGAGGAGCAGGGGAGCTACTGCACCCAGGGCTGATCATTTCCCATTGAGAAGAAGAGCAGACAGTGGTGTTGAGGAAGGGGCCAGATATGACAAGTAATAAGATGATATTTGATTTCTCACAATTTACACTAGAAGCTGGGGTGTTAAAGACATTATAGACTAATGTGTGGCTGATTTTGCTGTTGACTTTGCTTCCAGTTGTTTTCTCTCAAATCAGTCATTTGATGGTGGGTTTTAATCCCCACTGCTCTTTTCCCTGGCAGGGTAGATTAAATAATCAGAGGTCACATGGCTGCATTAAAAAAAATCTCTGCCTCACTTTAACAGAGGATTAAACGAATATAAATTTATGAGTTTCTACTCGCCTGTGTCTGAAAGTTCTTGAGAATAGGAATTCATTAATCTCGAGGTAAATGTGACACCACCATGACATGCACATTTTTAAGTGCATATCATGGTGGTGTCACATTTAATGCCTAGAACTAAAAAGATGCTCTGCAAAGCTTTTCCTTGGCTTTGCAACTTATTATAGGTTGCTTCGCATATAATTAAAGCATTGAGTAAGTAGAAATAGTAAAAGGTGATGCTCTTCCCTGGGTATTATCCTGTGTCTCTCAATTTCTTCTCACACTTCCTCTGTCTGCTTTGACTATTTTTTGAAGCATATTAACCTTCGTAAATCACAATTTGTCTGAAATTCAAAATCTGAGGTGCTAAACTGCTACACAGAATAACAAAATTAAAGGCAATTTGTCGCTACCCCCACCCACCTACACACAAGTGTGCTCCATTACCTCCCAGTGAATTGGGGAATGAAGATTTCTTTCTGTTTTTAGTGGCCTTTTATCTTTGTCACTACCTTTTGTGTTCTTTGTTAGTTTTGTACAGATCACTCAGAAACTTTCTGTGTTGTCTGAGTCTCTCACACAGGAATGTAAACACATCATCCTACTTTAAGTTAGCATGGAAAATCTCAGGAAAGCCCTACAAGTTATTCCCATTTTTTAATGATAATTAGGGCCAATTTGGATCATTCTAGCATTAAATAAATAGTTAAAACAATATTTCCAAATGAATAGAATTCCCTGAGTATTGGGGGGAAATAGTGATTCTGCCAATCATGTTGCATCCTACTCTTGCTGACTCTTGCCCCCTCTCCTACCTGACCATATTGATGTTCTCTAGGGTACTGTCTGGACAGTTATAGACTACTGTCTTTTAGCTTTAAGCCCACTCTGATCTATAGCCTGCTTTGTGAAGCTGAGAATAAACAGGACTTTGCAAACTAAATTTTTGCTCTTCCCCAGGACACATGGGAGCTTCTGCCAGTAGAGGGAACTAGGGGAGACAGGAAGGGTGGAAGAGGTATAAGAAACTTGCCTCTTTCTGTTGGATACCTAAATTCCTGCATGCCCAATGTGCATACACTTTTTCCCAGTTAGCCAAGTGAATATGGGTGCTGCTGTGAAAGGGTTTTAGAAATGTAATTAAGGTCCCAAATCAGTGGATCTTAGGAGAAAAGGATTATCCTTGATGGGTCTAGTCTAATCATTAAGCTTTTCAGAAGGATATTATCCTTCCTGGAAAAGAAGATTAGAAGCTTAAGTGATTTTTAATGCAAAGGATATTCCATATTGATGGTATTGAAGTTGAAAAGGGCCCCATGGCAAAGAATAAAGGCAGTCCCTAGAAGCTGAGAATGCCCCTCCATTCCTGAAGGTGACCATCAGCAAAGTGACAAGGACCTCAGTCCTATGATTATACGAAACTCAATTCTTCCAAAAACCAATGAACTTGAAAGACAACACTGAGTAGCAGCTCTGGCCAACACCTCAGCTTTAGCCTTCTGGGTTGACTTGATCAGCATTCTCATTGCTGTAATCCAAAGATCTGACCAAACAGATTTATTTGCTCAAGGTTTCCTTGGAGATTTTGGGGTTCTGTCCATGTCAGGCCAAGGATCGCAGATCTCAGGGCTTGGTGGTGTCAGGAAGTGGAGAGAGGGAGAGGGCAAGACTTCCTTCTCACATCATGGAAGCCAGAAGCAAGAGAGGGAAAGCAAGCAAGTGGAGTCAAAGACACAGGCAGGATCCCCGAGGCCACACCCCCAGGAATCTACCTACTCTAGCCATACCCTACCAACCTAAGGTTCCCACCTAGATAAATCCATTACCATGAGAATACAACTCTCATGACTTAACTGTATGGATCCTGAGCTTAATACATGAGATCTTTAGGAGCTATTCTATATCCATCCATGACATGGGTGGACATATCTGACCTACAGAACTTTCAGCTAATAAATGGTTGCCGTTTTAAGCTATGAAGTTTACGGTAAGATGTTATGCAGAAGTATAACACATGTTCCTCTTAGATTCTGACACCAGTGGGTTATTGACCTCTGTGCAGAGCTCTGGAACTCTTCTTTGTGTTTAAGATATCCACAGGAAAAAAAAAAAAAAAAAAAAAAAAACAGTACACACTTGTGCTGGGAAGGGTATACTATCCCCTCTAGGCCCAGGGCAGCACCCTTTCCAAACGGCAGCCCTGCCTCCTGAGTCACTTTTGTTTTCTGCATGTTTGATCTGAGGAGGATTTTCAACTTGCTTTCTGCCTATAAAATTCCAAAAACTCAACAGATTTTTTTTTACTTTATTCCATCTCTTTGTTCAATTCATTCCAAGCTGCAAGTCTTCTTGGGTAATATAACATTCTCAAAAACCTTGTGGCTCTCCCACGTATCTCTAGGCGATCTATACCTTTAGATAAGAGTTTCCTTCACAGATATTTCCTGGATAATTCCATCTCTATCTCTGGCTTCTGCTCAGTTGGTTAATTGGCTGCAGTCAACCTAATTGAATCCAATCAATTGGGAATCACACAGCTACTATTTTTACCAGTATGCCCTGCATACTTTTGGCCTTATCTCCAGAGCATGTTTTAGCATCTTTTGCAATCTGGACAGGCTGAGAATATCCAAAATCATCAAATGATGGCCCTTTTTTTCTTAACAGTTTCTTCCTCAATTTATCTTTCTTTCTCTCACATTCTAATATAAGCATCAAGGAAAAACCAGACTGTGCCTTTAACACTTTGCTTGGGAATTTCCTCTGCTAAATTTCATAAAGTGTAGACCACTTGTGCCTTCTACTTAACAGCACAATACAATCTAGCCAAATTGCCTGCCACTTTCAAACAAGGATCACCTTTCCTCCAGTTTCCAATAGCATGCTCAAGTCCTTCTGAGATCTCACCAGAGACACCTTTAATGCTCATTTCTTGTGAAATTCATTTATGACTTAACATGATGAATGTGTTTTTTTCTATATGTTCCTCACTTCTTTCTTATCCTCACCAGAATTGCCTGTAACATACATATTTCAGCCAAGCTAAGGCAATGTATGCTTTTCTAATCATACACCTAAAATTTCTTCTAGCCTTTATCCCCTGCCATATTCAAAAGCCACTTTCACTCCATTACATACAAAAAACAGGAGCTTCCTACTTCTCATTACCAAAATCTGAATTAGTTTACTGAGGCTGTTGAAACAAGTTGGTACAAATAGGTGGCTTAAAAGAAGGAAATTTATTCTTTCAAAGTTCTGAAGACCATAAAGTTAAAGTCAGGCTATTGTTGCCAGGACCTTGCTTCCTCCAAAGGTTCAAAGGCAGAATCCTTTTTCCATTCTTCTACCTTCTGGTTGTTCTTGGCATTCCTTGGATTGTATGGTGGCATAATTCCAGTCGCCATCTTCATCTTCTCTTGGGCTCCTTCCCTATATCTCTTTATCCTTTTCTCACAAGGAAGTGAGTCATTACATTTAAGGTTGATCCTAAATCCAATATGATATTATCTTGAGGTTATTTTATTTAACATACTTTCACTGGTACATTGCAATTATATATCATAATGAGGATCAATATGATACAAACATACATGCACACAGGTCTTGGTGATACTATTTCTATCACATTCATAGTCATAACCCTTGGTTGTTACTTGGACATAACTTTTCAGGAACAAAATTTAATCTACTGAAGATTCCTAATAAAACACTATTCACCATGGTTAGGGTAAGCTTCTCTGGTTTTCCACACCCAACATACGTTATCACACATTTTTGCTGGAGAATTAAGTGCTTCTGTGTGGCTCCACTGAGATAGGAACCCCTGGAAATCTGTGCCTGGTTTTACTGGGATATTGTTCCATGCATCTTTTCCATTTGTGATTTTAATCTGTAAAAATTCATCTTAATATATCATGATCATGAATGTAACTGAGTATGATACCTTTTCTTTGTCTTATGAGTTCTTCTAGCAAATCACTGGGTATGAGAATAGTCTTGAGGATAGATAACACACCCTTCCTCAGAGTCCCAAACTGCAATACCTCAGGGCCCTTTCTTTAAGCTTCTGAATTTTTATAATCTCCACTTTTTCTGTTCTCCTAGCCCTAGAGCTAGTAGATGTTTTGTGCTATTGCTGTAGAGCTCCATTTTGACATTTCCAGTTTTTCAGCAGTAATTTAAGAATCTCTATATTAATTTATCTCTGTTCAACACAACAACAACAAAACCACGGGAGAAAAAACAAAAAACAAACAAACAAAAAAAACTGGTGTGATTTCTGATGGATGCACCACTGTCCTTACTCTCATATTCTCTCCTCATTCTGTCTGCTTTCTGTTGGGCTTTTCTTAGTGGTGGTGATACGCAGGTCTACACCTATAGCAAATGCCACTTTGCTGTTCTATGTATGAATATCCACTGCACTGGGCATCTCCACTTGGTAGTTCTATGACAATCTGAATTCAACTTATTGTCTCAGTCACAAATCAAGAGGTTCCATTTTCCTCCCTCCACCACATATAATTAGTTTTTTCATTATTTTCACCTCCTGGATTTTCTTGGGTCTGTATCAATTTCTTCATTCCCTGTGGCATGAAAGGCGGTTTATTATGAAAAGGGAGTAAGAGTTGAAACAAAGCAGACATGGTTCCATTCTCAACTCTCTCATTTTGTGGCTATTGAGTCTCCAGGCTAAGTAACATGCAATCTCTCAGATCTGGTTTCCTATTGAAAAATAAGACAGCAATCTCATTCTCATAAACTTATTATGAAGAAATAAAAGTGAATGGGTATGAAGGGTCTAGAACTTCTAGAACAGCGGTATTGATTGCACATCAGACACTCAGATATTTTCTTCTCTTTTGCCACGGTTCTCTTTTAACTGGATCATTATAATTATCTCTTAGTGGCTCTCATTCTTATTGAGTGTCTATATTGCTTTTGAAGATACTGCTTTAGTATGTTGTTCTTTTGCTTAAAGAACCTCCGTTGCTTCTGTTATCCTGCAGAATAAAATCCGATTGTGTTAGCATGACCACTAGGATTTCCTGACCTGGACCAGGACTGTGCAGCCTAGCTGTTTTTTATTCTCTGCCTGTGCTGTCTTTGCCTCACAGTCTTGCCAGTGCTGTTTGCTCTGCTCTCAGATGCTCTCCTCATGCTGCCTGTTCCAACTACCTCCCCCTCCCACCTCCTACCCTTCACTTGGAAAATCCTACTTATCATTTGAGACTCAGCTCAAGCTGTTTTTGATGATGAAGTCTTGGGAATCTGGTTTTGGTGCTTGATTCCAAACACCCACCATCCTCCTCCTTGAAGTTTCCTATTAGAAAATGAGGGAGCTTTATGAACAGGGAATTATAGACAAATATGGAAGCATGACTACTTTACTTTCTGGGAAAGCACAGTGTTCCAATGCCTGCCATCTCTTCTGAGCTGTGATGTGGTTTAGGACTAGAAGAAGGAGGGCTTCTTACTCCACAGTGTCAGAATACATTCAGTGTCAGAATAGATGCATGGATGAGAGTGGCTACATTCCTTGGCTTATCTTGTAGGAGCAAGAGGTGAAAGGAAGGAAATTCAAGGGTAGGTTATGGGCATGGCTATGTGATTGTAGCCACTCAGAAACTGCCCATGGAAATCATGTTCCAGTGACTATTCTGATATTTTACTGATAAGGCTCAACAACGTCTTCATTAGAAAGTTGCTGAGACCTGGCTAGAGAAAGGCAGAAGCTTGTTCTCAAAGTTTTCTCCTCACTGATGGGCAAAGAGAAAAATATGAAGGGGCAGATATTCCTCCTCCGTAAAAATACTGAATTATGACCTGATTTTTTTTTTTTTTTAAACACAACTCTTTGGTTCCCTAATGGTTTCCAAGATCTCTGCTACAGCGTTCATCCTTGCCCTTACTTGTCCCAGTTTGCCTTGAGCTCTGATCTTGCACCTGTCTACTATAACAGTTTGCATTTTCTCCATGTTATATTGATAGCTCATGATATGATTGATCATTTATTATTTTGGTAAGTATAGGACTTTTCCATTTTTTCTGATTTTTATAATTCCAGTTCTCTTTAAATAAATACTCAAGAAATATTTGTTGAACCAGATGTGATAGAATATGCTTATAATCTCAGTACTTGGCTGGCTGAGACAGGAAGATCACTGGTTCAAGGTCAACCTTAGCAACTTAGCAAGACCCTTAACAACTTTGTGAGACCCTAGGGCAGGGAGACAGAGTAATAAAGAGTGTCATAGTTGAAATAATGCTATGATTGTGTACAAAACTACCAATTCCAATATCAAAGACATGCACAGGGAGATGGTGAGAGGAGGAAGGGATCTGGAGGGGAGGGCACCAAGAGCTGTGTGCATGCATCTGTCTGATGCTCTACCCCCAATATGATGTAAAATTGCAATGCACCAAGTTAAAAATAAAGATAAATAAAAACAACTGGGGGTGTAGCTTGGAGGTAGAATGTCCCTGGGCTTAATCACCAGTAACAAAAAAAAAAGGAAAAACTATTGAATTCATAAATGGATTATGAAGGTTCAGGCAGGGCATCTGAAATTGTTACTCCCTTTGCCTGGAATATTTTTTCTTTCTCTTTGTAATAGTAAACCACACATTAACACCTACCATGTCTAGCTCATTTAGGGGCTGAGTTTAAATATTTTACATTATTATATGTGTAACAGGACCTTGGAATGTTCATTCTGAGCTTACCTGAAGATGAGGCAATACTTTACCAAGAAGGTCTAATGTTGTGGAAATGACATAATTTATATTTCCTCATCAAGTTGACTTGCAGTCAAAGTTTGTTATAGTTAATTTAGAAAAGGTTAAAAAATCAGGCTTTCTGTATTTAGAAATCTTTCATATTTATTATGGTTTGATTCTGGAATGCTCCCCCATAACTCATGTGTTAAAGGCTTTATCACCCATACAGCGATGTTCAGAGGTGGGGCTTTGGAGAAATGATTGGATTATGAGGGCTTTGGCCTCATTGGAGATCATAATTTGGATCTCATTTGGAGATCATAATTTGATCACATTAGTGGGAGGTGGTGGAAACTTCAGAAGGGGATACCTAGTTGGAGGACATAGGCCAGTGGGGGGCATGCCCTAAAAAGGAATTTCTTGCCCCCAGCCCATTTCTCTCTTCCCTCCCTTCCTTCCTTCCTTCCTTCCTTCCTTCCTTCCTTCCTTCCTTCCTTCCTTCCTTCCTTCCTTCCTCCCTCCCTCCCTCCTTTCCTTCTTTCTCTTTCTTTGCATACACTAAGGAAAGGTCATGTAGGCACATAGCAAGATAGTACCAGGAAGGAGCCCTTTTGACACTGATTTCTGACCTGAAGTCTCCAGAACTATGATACAATAAATTTCTTTTATTTAAGCCATTCAGTCTATAGTATTTTGTTATGACACCTTGAGCAGAGTAAGAACACCTGAATGACTGAATATACTTTTGGGAAGATATTTGAGAAGTAGGTTGGATTGGAAAGTAGTTTTGTTTAGAGAAGAGTAAGCTTGCTGGGTTTTATATAAGGAACAAGGTATTCAGATAATAGACTCTACAGTAAGGGCCTATTGCTCATGCCTATTTCTTAGTTGTAAACAGCCTTCTTTTCCATTCTCTATTTAAATCCTGATAGTTTTCTAAGGTCCACTCTAGTAATTTCTAGTTCCTTGAAACTTTCCCATGACCTTTATAGCTTAATTACTCACCCTCTTCTTAGCTCTCATAATACATCTTTAAAGCCTTAATTGACTCATATCACTTTTTATGTATTCTGGTGATTAATGTTCGCATCTCTTTATGGTATGCATACCTGACTACAACCACTGAGTGAGATAATTCAGTACAAGGGGTTTGTTCTTTGTTTCTGATGCTTGTATTTTACTAGGTCATAATTTTTATCTTTGACTAATCCCCCATATATGTTTTCTGAAAGTCTCCTCCAGTTGTTTGTGGAATGAGACTGGACATGAGGTTGGAGATATGGGGAAAATAAAAGAGCTAATATTGCTAAATAGTCTAATAATGGTTATAAAAGAGTAATGAAAAATAGCACACTTTTTAAAATCAGGTTGTAGCACCATAAAAGTTCTCTAAGTTAAAGACTATTGTTATTCTATTTTATACGTGAGAAAACTGAAAGATGGAGAGTTAAGTAACTCCCAAGTCAATGGCTTAACTAGTGCTTAAACTTGGGTAATTAACTTCAAATAATATTTCCTTAACATCCTCCTATTGTATTAGTTTCTGATTGCTGCTGTAACAAATTACCACAGGCTTAGGTTTAGAACAACAAGAATTTATTGCTTTATAATTATGGAGGCCAGAAGTCCAAAATATGTCACACTGGCTAAAACCAAGGTGTTAACAGTGATAGAATTCATCCTGGAAGCTCTAAAGGTGAATCTGTTCTTTTGTCCTTTCTAACTTCTAGTGGATGCCCCCACTTCTTGGTGCGTGGCTGTCTTCTGTCTTCACAATAGAGTTGTATTATCTTTATCAGGTTATTTTATGTCATCATTTCCTTCTTTTTCTAGTCAAGAACTTTTGTCATTGCATTGGGCCCACACAGATAATCTGGTTTTAAGATTGTCCTTTACCATGTGATCTAACATATTCATAGGTTCCTGGAATTAAGACCCGTATATCATGGGTAGGCCAGTGGACATTATTCTACCAACCACAACTACCTTGAGTTTTATTAAATAGTTTAAAAAACACTTTTTGCATGTACACTGTGACATACCCAGTACTGTGCTTAGAGCTGAGGTAAAAACAAGAATCAGGCACAATTCATTCTTCCCACACAATATTCAGTTTAGTGTTTCAAGAGAAAATACTGACTCACAACCAGAGGTTGTGTTCCTTGTTTTTCTGACAGTATGAGTCAGCTATCTAAAGAAACACACTGCCCATTGTACGCAACATTATTTATGTCCTTGCTTATACCCAATATCAGTTCTTAGAAAGGTGAACTTCATGGGAATGAAGTATATGCTTCAATGTGATGCCCACATTCCCTAATGAGTTCAAGAAAGACTGAAGAGAGCTCAATGCCTCCAGTACACTGCTATGCACTTTTAGCATTTTATTTCATGCTATATTTGTTTATCATCCTTAGTGCCAGTAAAGGGGTGAAACAAATACTATTTTGTCTGAAGATAACCGGATGACCATGGAAAATTGTATAGCATAGAAAATGTAATTCTATTACAAAATTGTACATATTCATGCACCAAAAATAAGACATTTAGGCATTATATGAATCATTCAGGTCCAAAAATATACTTCTGACTTAGCTAATCACAACTGTGGGAAGGAGTTGGTTTAAATTATAGAGACAATCTATTTCCATTGCTTTTGTGAACACCAGGTAAACATTTATTTTGTTTTGTAGAAGTTTTGCATAGTTCTTTGTCTCTCCAGTTGTCCACATGTCCTTTAAGCATCTAAGAACGGAATTTCTATATATTCTTCTTATTACCTTGCAGAGTAATTTGCTTATAGAAAGTGCTCTATGACTCTGCATTGGATTTTAGTTGCTGTTGTAACTCTAGAGCTCTCCCAAATCTATTCCTCCCAATTCTGCCAAAGCAGAAAGTAAAGTGTGAGAATCTAATTCCCTTGAAGGAAAGACTAGAAGAAAAATGGGTAGAGTGAGAGTGGTCTGGAAAATGAGATATCTCCTGAACCTTATGAAAACATACAGCAATATGCCAGAGATAAAAGTTTACACTGGTCAAACTGAGAACTAGAGCTATAGAAAGATCATAAACCCTGAAGATTAGCACCAAGAGAAAGAGATGTAGGCATGAGGTACTAGGTCCACGAACTAAGCAGAATGTTGGTTCCCATTGAATGCAGGCAACATATACAAATGTTGGATTTTAGGTGCTCATTACTATTGTAAGTGGGAATAAGGGCTACAATGAAAGGTCTAGAGCCTTAGTTAACAGGGGAAAGTATGAAGTAGTAGATATTGTTAGAAATTAAAACTTAAAGGTTGAATAAATAAGGTTTTCTAGCTAGATGGACTGAGAATATTCCTGTCAAGCACTTGCAGTGTTTCTGGTAGAACTAGTCAAGGAAAACAGGACTGAATTCATTCTGGTAGTCATTCTCTGTCTTTAAAAATACTTAGCTATATACCCATTTCCTTTTTCTCTAGGACAGGGTCTCTAATTCCTCTAAATATTCGATATTTTTATCTCCTATTGATATCACACAATAGCTTGCTGTGGACCGGAGTTTGTTGACCCCTTGAACTGTTACAACATAGAAAAATAAGTGTCTATTTATTTGAAATACTATATTTTGAGTATTTTTTTTTTTTTGCTATAGCAGCTTAGACTTTATCCTAATAATACACTGAGTGAAAATTAAGTGGAAATAATTCTTCCTAACTGCAAAGCTCTTGACTTCATTTCAATTAGAAATCTTGAAAGAAATGGAAATGAAGTCTTAAGACACCAAATGTTGAGGATTAGATCCAGGAGAATCTGATCTCTTTCTGAATGTGTAAGAACCAGAGTGTCTAGAAATGTTAAGAGGAGCTGTAAAAAAAAATCTATAATAAATCCATGTACATTTTTGAAAATAGAGGAAACACAAAGTAGGTTGGGCTCTCTTTGGTAAGCTGTATTTTCATTTTTGAGGAAAGTGGAAAGATAGCCTCAGAATTTAGCCTTGTATAATGTTTCAAAGCAATAGAAGAGATAAATTTCAACTATATTATTAAAAGGCATTTTTGTATAAGGTGTCCTACTGCAATTCAGAGGATCTAGTATTTCGTAGGTGTCATTGTTCATGAAGATGAGTTTGGTGCAGGGTGTAGATTTCTGACAAGAATTCAAAGATATACATGAAGTTACTGTCTCTTGGGTCCTAATTTCGCGTTTATTTGCACACAGTTTGAAAGTGGTCAAGTAATCCAGGAAACTTAGATGAAAAGCCAAAATGACTTTAAACAAACTCGGTTGATTTTGATCTGTGGTGCTATGTGTCATTTATGTTTACATTTTCTTCTAACTAGATTAAGTTTCTTAGGTCAGGTTATTAAGAATCACATCTTAAATATCCCTAAGCATTGCAGTCTCCTCCTTCCAAGAAAAAAAATGCTCTAGACATCAAGTTTCCCACAATCATTGGACTATTATTATTATTATTATTATTATTATTATTATTATTATTTTGTGTGTGTGTGTGGTACTGGGGAATGAACTCAGAGGCATTCTACCTCCAAGTTATACCCCCAGCCCTAATTTTTATTCTTTATTTTGAAACAGGGTCTCACTAAGTTGCGGAGTGCTCACTAGGTAGCTGAGGCTGGCTGCAAACCCGGATCCTCGGGTCTCAGCCTCCCAAATGCTGGGATTACAAGAGTGCACCACCATGCCTGGCTTCATTGGACAATTATATGAGGCAAATGCCTAGAAATACTTAGTACTCTAAATATTCAAGAAGATATCCTTGGGGATAATTGTCTTGTTAAAATGGTTTAATAGAAAAACACCAAGGAAAGTTCTTAGCATACAGCCCTACTTTCTGAAATAAGTTCTTAATAGAGTTCGTTATGTAATTGCATGTTCAAATTGACAGCTTCACTGTATTTTTTAAGATGTAGATTTATTTCTGTGTGTAGGAGCTGTGAAGTATTCTGGGAGCTATTTTACTAAAAATAAGGCATCTATGTCAATAATGAGTGCTCATTGTACAATCTAATATCATTTGCACCTGCAAAGGTTCAAGAAGGTAACTTTAGGTGAAATGAAAAACCCGTTTATATAATTGAATGATATGTCTTCTAAAGTCCTATTTATTAAGCTGGCTGGGTTCTTCTTAATGAGTTGCTGCTCTCCAAATCCAACTTCTTCACTTAATAGACAAAATGGCATGGTATAGAAGTAGTATTAAGTAGAATATATAGACTTAATACCAGTTATAGCTCCCTCAAGATACATGCTCTCTATAGGACCCTTCTGGCCATGGATTATCCACCTATAATATTCCTGGGATTTGTGCAGTAACTGTGAACATCTGATATCTCTTCTAATTCCAATTTTCCCTGACTACATGCAAATGACCATTCTATGCTATCTTCTGCCAACCCTAGGAGCTGGGGGATAAGATTAGATGTCATCCTCCTAGTCTTAATAGACTTGCAATTTCTCTTAGTGAAATGACTACATTTTGCTCTTGGGCCATGGAGAGTTTATCTGAAAAAAAAAAAAAAAGACAAACATAGATCATCTTGGAAAATCTAATTGCAGGTCATTCTGAAAGTACAGACCAAGTGCAAAGTAAACCAGCAGACAGTGCTTAGGAAGATTATGTTTCCAGCCTCGAAAGCCCAGGCCTCATCCTTTCTACTTCTTTAAGTGTGCTGTAAAAATATAGTTTAAAAAACACAAAAATTGGAACAATTGGCAATTAGCTTTTTTGGTACATCAATTATTACATATATTTTTAGATACCAATTTCTACTGTAAAATTTTTGATGGAAGTCTTCATGTGGAAATATAGCATAGTCTCTTAGTAAGATATTTAAAGCTTTTCTACATAGTCTTAATTAGTTTTTAGTAACCAGGTACAAGGACATGATAAAATAATCTTGGAAAATTAAAGATGGCTTCGATTATCTCTACTGTGCACTAAATTTCTTTGGCCTTCAGCTATAAAAGAGGGTTTGATACATTGTATATAGAGTTGAGAACATCTGTCCTGGCATATAACTTATCAATGTGTCATCATAAGAAAAAAAGTAGATAAGGCAGATAGTGAGGGTCACAGGTACCGTAGCAACATGAATGTGTAACTTCACAATGTTTTAAAAAGAATCCATTATTGCCTGTAGAGAGAATCCCATGCCTGTAATCCCAGAAACTCAAGATGGCTGAGGCAGGAGAATGTAAGTCCCAGACCAACTTGGGCAATTTAGCAATACCAGTCTCAAAATAAAAAGTAAAAAGTGCTGTGGTTGTAGCTCAGTCACAAAATACCTCTGGGTTCAATCCCTAATACAGAGCTATCCAGAGTTTCTGCTCTTGATTTCTTCTCCTGTTGCAACCTCACTATAGCCTCAGAGGAATCTCTATTTATACCCAAAGGGACTTCCTTTTTGAGTTAGTTTCCTAGAGCTGCTATAACAAAAACTTGGTAGCTTCAACAATAAAAATGAATTCTCTAACAGTTATGGAGTCTAGATGTACATAATCCCAGTGTTGGCAAGACTGCTTCCTTCTGGAGTCTCTCAGGGAGAATCTGACACTTCACATTCTCCAAACTTCTGTTTGTTGGTGGAGATCATCAGCATCTCTTGACTTTCTGTGTATCCCTCTTCCCTCTGACTTCATCATCACGAGCATTTCCCCTGCATGTCTTTGTGTCCTCATGTTTACATATGGATGTAAATCATTGAATTAAAGCCCACCCTAATTCAATATGACTTTATCTTAACTTGATTACTGTAAAGACCCTATTTCCAAATTAGGTTAGATTCATAGATACCAGGAGTTAGGTCTGCAACTGCAACATTTTTTTTTTTTTTTGGAGGAACACAGTTCAACCACATCACTTTTATTTCCTATTGCTCTTTAAATTACTCACTAATAATTGTTTAGGAAATAAATTGTAGGAAATAAATGTCTGTAGGCGACCTCAGTTATATTCTAGTAATATAAAGGTACAAAGAATGGTGTGCATAAGCTGGGCGTGGTGGCACATGCTTGTAATCCCAGCATTTGGGAGGCTGAGACTGGAGGATCCAGGTTTGAGGTTAGCCTCAGCTACCTAGTGAGGTCCTCCGCAACTTAGTGAGACCCGGTTTCAAAATAAAGAATAAAAAATAGGGCTGGGGGTATAGCTCAGAGGTAGAATGCCCCTGAGTTCAATCCCTAGTACCGCAAAAAAAAAAAAAAAAAAAAAAAAAAAAAAAGGTGTGCATAAGGAGCCTGGCTTCTTTCTTAGAATGGAAAGCAGAGCAAAATACAAATCAATATCTCCCAGTTTTTCCTGCTACACTGATGATACTGTAAGTGATTTCTCTGCATTGCCTTCAATGTAGCTCAAGAAATAGTAGCTCCCTCTCCAACCATGTAACACAGGTAACAGAGAAGCTCATGTCAGATGCTTTTTCCTCTGCTTGTTGACAGAACCACATCATTCATGAACACGTCACTTTCGTTTGAGAATGGGTATTGCACTAACTCCCCATCCACAAACATGCTCACATCTGATGAATGAGGGGCAGAGCAGAATTGCTTGGAATCAGGGGGTCTAATCAACTCAGAGCAGAGGGAGCTGTAAGTGAAAGGGTTGGATAAAGCAATTCAAAGAAAGAAAACAGTAATGCTAAGTTTATCAGTTAACAACAACAACAACAAAAAATGAATAGAGAAATGTCACTTCTAATTGGTACTAATGCAGTAAAACATGGTCACCGATTAGGAAATCTAAGCAGAAAATACTCTTTGGAGTCCAGATAGTGAAAAGTAAGTCTATTATGTGTATTGTAACACCATCTGTATTTTTGAGAACACCGACACCATATTCCAATATCCAAGGGAAACCTGTGTGGATTTCTGCTTGCTCTAATTGCTGCGGTACCTGAAATGTATTCACAGCCTTTCCATCTGCTCTGCGTTTCTGATGCCTGCCACGCACCATTTGACAATCTGCAGTGCTGTGCTCTTTCTATGACCCCATCTTCTCCACTGCATCATTTAGCTCCAATATGTTCGGCCACAAAGGCTTTCCAAATCACTCACTTAGTGACCGAGGGCAGAGTTACCTACCACCCACCAGGGAATGAGTCATCGTATCATGAAGGCCAAGGGAAAAAGAAGAGACATTTGTCAACAGATTCTGCGTGTTGCAGAAGATGAGTTCAAATGTAGGACACCATACAGATTTAGTGGTGTATGATAGATGAGTGAGATTTTTGACAAGAAATGTCAGGCATCTTCAGAATCTTAAACGGTGAGGAAAGGGAAAGCTAAATGTTTGCTGTCAAATAGCCTCTCTGGGATGGCCTCTTAATAATCAAAGCTCTTGCCAGTGTAACTATCTGAGAAATACACAAGGGGAGGAGGCTCTTGAGTCACTGAGGCATATTCTGGGTTTACCCCAGCTTCTCACAGTGTTTCCGGCATCAGAACTGGCTTATAAATAAGTCTTGCGTTAGGCAAAGTGTATTTCCAACACTCTCACCTGTCCTGCTTCTCCTAATTGGAAATTCACTTTTTCTTTGAGCTTAATCAAATAAATCCTCCTCCTAAAAATCATCCTCAAATAATTGTAGAAAAATTGAAAAATATAGATAAACCAAAAAAAGGAAATAATCTATGATGTGATTGCCATACATACTATTCTGGTCTTTTTATGTAGGCAACCAAATTTTACTCTGCACTCACTTTTGTAACCTATATTGCTCACTTAAATAGTTTCTACATCTATGATTATAGATGCCTATTGCCATTATTAAGCAACACTAGTTTACATTGCATAATTTAGTTAGAGCATTGGACACAGCTTCTACATATTTTTGCTATTATAAAAGGGGTGGGCGCCTTTAATTTTGCTTGTTCTTTTCCTTAGATGAATTCAAAACAGTAGGATTAGCCGGGCATGGTGGCACATGCTTGTAATCCCAGTACTTGGGAGGCTGAGACAGGAGGATTGCAGGTTAAAATCTAGCCTCAGCAACTTAGTGAGGCTTTCAGCAACCTAGTGAGAACCTGTTTCCAAATAAGAAATAAAAAATCAGGCTAGGGATGTAGTTTGGAGGTAGAATGCCTCTGGTTCAATCCCCAGTACCAAAAAAAAAAAAAAAAAGCCAGGCACAGTGGTGCATGCCTATAATCATAGTACTTAGGAGGCTGAGATATGAGATAGGAGGATTATAAGTTTGAGGACAGCCTCAGCAAGTAGTGAGACCTTCATCAACCTAGTGAGAGACCCTGTTTCCAAATAAGTAATAAAATTGGGCTGAGAGTGTAGCTCAGAGGTAGAATGCCTCTGGGTTCAATCCCCAGTACCACAAACAAACAAACAAACAAAAAACAGTAGGATTATTGAATCATAGGGTCTATGTGTTTGTAAGCTTTCTGATACATGTTTCCTGATTTTCTTTCAAAGATTTTTGTTACTTTTCATACCTATACAGAATATCTGATTCCATAATAGAGACATTACATTCTTATATAATCAGTTAGGAAATAAATGATATATCATTACTGTTTCATTATAAATTTCTTTAGTTTTTCATTCATAATTATGATTGTAGGTATTTTTCTTCTTTTATGAATTGGTTATTCATAGGCATTCATTTATAAATTTTCAATTTCAATTTCTATCATTTTTCTGATCCATTTACAACTTGTTCGTATTTAACTCTGTGGTGTTTTTGACATATATTTATGTTTATATGACCAAATCTATCAACTTTTTAATTCTTTATTTCCCCTATTGATTCTACAACATATGCATTGATTTCTGCTTGTGTTCTGTCTCTGTCTATTATGGCACTAGCATCACACCATTCTGATCATTGTTATTTTGTAAGACCTTCTGCTCTCTGGAAAATTAGATTCTTTCTATTAGGGAAAAATTGACAAATATTATTTTATTAAATTAAAACATCTGCTCTGCAAATATACTGATAAAGATGTGTAATTAGAATGATAAGAGAATTAAAATACAAGCTACAGACCGAGAGAAAATATTTGCAAAAGAGATACCTGATGGAGGACTTGCATCTAAAATTTACTAAAAACTTAAAACAACAACCGAATTTTATCTGAACAGACACCTCATCAAAGATATACATATAATAACTAACCATATAAAAATAAGATGCTCAGCCAGGCATGATGGTAGACACCTGTAATTCCAGAGTTTGGGAGGCTGAGAAAGGAAGATCGCAGGTTTGAGAACAGTGTGCAGTAACTTAGCAAGACCCTGTTTGAAAATAAAAAAATAAAATAGGGCTGAGGATTGAAGACAGAGTTCCTCTGGGTTCAATCCTCAGTGCTTCAAATAAATAAATAAATTAGATGCTCAACGGATGCTATAAGGGAATTGGAAATTAAACAACAATTGGATACCACTATACAGATATTAGAATGGTTTAAATCCAAAACATGACAATATCAGATGCTGGTAAAGATGCAGAAGAATCGGAGTTCTTACTCATTGCTGGAAGGAATACAAAATGGTACAGTTATAGAAGACTCTTACAAAGGTAAACATAATCTTACCATATGACGTAGGAAACACTCTCTTAGATCTTTATTCACATGAATTGAAAGTTTGGGTATACACTAGAACCTGGACATAAATGTTTATAGCAGCTTTATTCATAACTACCAAAACCCAGAGGGGACCAGTATGTCATTCAATAGGTGAAGGAATGAACAAACTGTGGTATATCCAGACAATGAAACAGTATTCAGTGACGAAAAGAAGTGTCAAGCCATAAAAAGGCCTAGAGCAACCTCAAATGCATACTGCGAGATGAAAGAAGTTAATCTGATAGGCTACATACTGTATGATTCTAACGTTGTGACATTCTGAGAAAGACATGTGAAGTAAACTCCAACTTGACCTGCAGGTGAACCCAGCTGAATTCAATAAAACAACCAAGATGAGACAAACTTCAGCTGACTCCCAGACATTTGTATAAGGAAAAATAAATTGTTATGGTAAACCACCTGGGATCATTTGTTATGTGGTATTATGGCAGTAAAAGCTGTCTGCTATAATTGCATTATAACTTATCTAAAGGTCTGCCATATGGGCAGAAATCTTTATTTAATATGTGCTTTTATTGGTGCATTATTGTCTCACATCATAATGTAATCCATGTTGACAATGACATACATGCACACAGCACTTGGTGGCACCCCACCAGCTCCCGTTTCCCCCAATCCCAATACAGAGTACTGAGATTGATGTTGGAATATTCACATACGTACACATAGTCGATAGTAGTGTTTCCATTAATGAACCTCCGTCTTCCTCCTCCTCTTCCCTTAGGCCACCTCCCTGGCTCCACTGAGGTTTCTCCTCCATTCTCTGGAGTGCCTCTTGTATCTCAATTACTTCCTAGCTTGAGAATATTAGAGAAAACATCTGACTCTTTACTTTCTGTGACTGGCTAATCTTACTTAACATAATGTTCTCCAGGTCCTTCCACTTTCTTGCAAATAATATAATTTTATTCTTCTTTATTGGTGAGTAGAATTCCATTGTGTGTATTTCCCATAACTTTGTAATACATTCAAAATTTGTGGGATGGAAATGAGGCATGAGCAATATTCCTTATTCTTGGAGAGATGGTGTGGGGCACTACACACCCTCAGCTTCTCTGAATTCTGGGTCAGGGCTGTGTAGCTCCTCAGCAAAGTATGCCAGCTGCTGCAGGTCACCCGATGCCCCAAGGTGGAGGTGCCAAGCAATAATGGTGCGTTTTTTCATTTTTATTTTTTTTCAAGCTCAGTTTGTTTTCAGAGGTCCCAGGTGTTCTCATGGTTTGCAGTTGATCCTCATGGGCTCCAATGTTCCCTTCCTCTTCCCTACATAATGCTTTCCTTCCCCACTTCTTGTCTAGCTAATAGATAGTGACTTCAGACTTGACACTAGATGCTTCAACAGTTCTTAAAGTGCTATGTTCCAATACTTCCAACGAATCTCCTATTCTATATCACATTGAGCATTTTTGATCTAATCTTAAATGTTATACTCACTTTGGTGGTGTACTCTGTAAGTGTTTTATGGAGAGATGGTGCATAGCAGGTAGTTTTAGAAATTTTGCATGTCCAAAAGTATAGACATGTCATTATTTCCATATTGAAGGATAACTAGCTAGACACCGAACATTAGGTGAGTGCTAATTCCCCACACAATTTAAAGACACTATTACACAATTTTCAGCTTCAAATGTTGCTGTTGGTAATCGAATGCCATTCTGACCTTTAATTCTTTGTATGTGACATTTTTCTATCATTTTTTAGTATATGTTTTTTAGAATATTACCTTTGTCTCTGAAATTTATCCCTGAAATGGTGTAATTAGATGTGTTTCTTTTCTTTCACTGGAATAGATATTTAATGATGTTTTACAATCTGAAAATTCATGTTTTTCAATTCTGCAAAAGTTTTCTCTTTTTAGTTTATTGATTTCCTCTTGTCTGTTCTGCCCCTTCTAATGGAAAATTACAACTTATGAATTGATTCTATTCATCTTTTTGCTTTGCCTCATAAGAGATTACTTCAAATACTTTCTTATGCAGTCTCTTTACTTTTTCCTCTGAATTTTGTATTTATACCTTTATATCTTTATTTATTTATTTTCTGGTACTGAGGATTGTACTCCGGAGAATTCTAATTCAGAGCTATACCCCCAGTCTTATTTTAGTTTTTATTTTCAAACAGGATTTTACCAAGCTGTTCAGGGCCTTGGCTAAGTTGCTGAGGCTGGCTTTAAACCTGTGATACTCCTTTCTCAGCCTCCAAAGTACTGGGATTATAGGAGTGTGCCACTATGCCTGGCTCAGTTATATCTTTAATTTTTAAGCATTTTTCCTAATTTTTAATACATTTTAGGCCTTGGTCCTTATTTAAAAGATGCAATATCCAGCTGGGCATGGTGATACACACACCTATATTCTTAGTACTTGTGAGGCTGAGACAGGAGGCAGGTTTAAGACCAGCCTCAGCAAATTAGTGAGGTTGTCAGCAAATTAGTGAGACCCTGTTTCCAAATAAAAAATAAAATTGGGCTAGCGGCTTAGCTCAGAAGTAGAATGCCCTTGCATGCAGTTTCCAGCAACACACACACACACACACACACACACACACACACACACACACACACACACACGCACACATTTTCATTCACTCAAAAGTATCCCTTTCTCGTTTTATTTATTTTGCTTTTTGATTATATCTTCATGATAGAGCCTTTCCCTGAAAATACATTGGTTCTTGACTGTCCATCCACATTTAAGAAGGAGGAATTAAGATTGGTTGCAATCTGAGTGTAGAGTAGTGCATGTACCTAACATTTCATGGGGAGCCTTCCCCATTGTCTCCAACAGTGCTCTAAAGAAGCACAACTCCTGTAGTTGTTTGTTAATTTGATGAAGACAGCCAGCAGTGGGTGGGTATCTTAGTTGGCTAAGGATCCATAGCACAATACCACAGACTTGGTGACTTAAACGGCACACATTTGTTTTTCCACACTTCTGGAGGCTGAATGAACTGTAATGGAGGTACTTGCCTGGTTGGTTCCGGGGAGGCCTCCCTTCCTGGCTTGTAGCTCACTACTGTCTGCTTTTTCATTGCTGTGGCCAAAATACCAGACAAGCACAACTTGGAAGAAGAAAGGTTTGTTGGATCACAGTTTTAGAGGTTTCAAAGCTTTCAGTCTGATTGGCCACTTCCAAGGTAGAAACTACTGTATGGCAGGGTTTAGGGCAAGGCTAAGGAAAAACTGCTCTCACCTCATAATGACTAGGAAGGAGGGAGGGAGGGAGGGAGGGAGAGAGAGAAAGAGAGAAAGAGAGAGAGAGAGAGAGACATCCCAAGGCCATGGTCCCAGTGACCCATCTCCTTTTTTATATATAAACCATGACAGTTGCTATCTTATCATGCTCATGTCACCTATTCTTTGTGTGTGTGTGTGTGTGTGTGTGTGTGTGTTTGTGTGTGTGTGTGTTTTGTGTGTGTGTGTGTTTGTGTGTGTGTGTGTGTGTTTGGTACTGGGAATGGAACCCTGGGGCATTCTATCTCCGAACTACAGCCCCAGCCCTATTTTTTTTTATTTTTTATTTTGAAATAGGGTCTCACTAAGTTGCAGAGGGCCTCACTAAGCAGCTGAGGCTGGCCGTGAACCTGGATCCTCCAGTCTCAGCCTCCCAAATGCTGGGATTACAAGTGTGCGCCACCATGCCCGGCTTATTCTTTGTGTTTGTACAGAAAAAGGGAGAGCAAATGTGCAGCTGTCTATTCTTACAAGGACACTAATCCCCTGGGGGCCTCACTCTGCTGAAATCATTGAAACCAAATCACTTTCCAAAGGCCCATCTCCGAGTACCATCACAATAGGTGTAGGCTTCAACATATGAATTTGGGGCACAGGGGGAACACAGTTCAGTCCATAGCCATGGGTATCCCAGTGTACTGTGTGATCACTTCCCAAATTTCTCTGGTTTCAATACTGTGTCTCATTTTCTCCCTTATCCCCCCATTTTGCTTGTTTTGCTGAATTTCTGCAGAGAGTAAATTACATTGTTCTCAGATGATGGAGGAACAATCACAGGTGTGCTGGGTAGAAGGGAGACGTAGCAATCTACTCGTCACTTAGACTTTTCTCCTCTCTTTTTATTTTTAGCATCTTTCATCACCCACCTTCTTAGAGCTACTTCACACTTCTGATTTTTTTCAGCCTCTCTATAGTTCTTCTCGCTGCCTTCTATTTAAGTTTTGTGAAGACTTGAATTTTGTCTCTTCCATTTGCTGCTCTACTGTTTCTCTCTAAAACAGTGCACATAGTAGGTGCTAAGTAAATAATTGGTGAATGATAAATGCAAGCTTTGTCATTCTGTTACATCAGTTACTATTTCCAGCTTTTAAATTTCATCTCTACCTCTGACCTGTTTTTGTCATTCACAGTCTTTTTGATTATGTGAACAGCAGCTACTTTAAGATAAATCTCTTATTTATATTTATCTATGTTCTTATTTTACTGAGATTCAGGGCAAAGTGGATTTCATAATACCATGCTTACTTGGATATTAAGCATTAGTTTGTAAACATTTTAATGTTTTTTTTTTTAAATGGTTTTCTTTTGACTGGCTCTTTTCTGAATCTTTCCATAAAATTGTGAGGCCAAGAGATAAGAACATTTGAATTGTGTTTTGAGGATCTTGTAGCTTCTCCACTTTTACACTCATCTATTATACTATTGTGTTTACTATTATTCTTAAATTCCAGTAGCAGTATCATCTGACCATTTACAATTTTTCCATGAAGTAACTACACTGGACTTCAGAAGCTCTTGAGATTTCTCCTTTCCCTGAACTTTAAATAAATTATGACACATTTATTTTGCAGCAGAATTAGGTGCCAGGAAAGATCAGAAAATCTATCTTCCATTTCTCGGATAAAGGCTGGTCATCCCAGCAGTATTTGTATAATGTCTCACTCATATTGATCATGGGTCTAGAAAGTCTGGGGATTTTTGCATTTTGAGAATTTAGGAGTAATTTATGGTAACAAGCAATAATAGGAAGATAGTTATTCTGCGTGTTTTGCTGCTAAATGCAGCTGTCAAACCCAGATGCAGAGAGGTATAAATGTGAAGAATATTGTCATAACATCCAGTGTTTTCTGAAGTGAAATAACTCAGTTGCACAGTCTTGTGTAGCGTAATGGTCTTTGGCTTATTTTCTCTTGGCTTCCTTCTGAAGAATAACTTTTATAAATTATGGATGTGAAAATTAAAAAATCTTATGTATTCAAGGATGTACTTTGTATTTGTTCTTCTGAGTGAAGATAGATGTCTTTTATCATAGATTCATTTTTCAGTTTGTTAAGCATTTCACCAGAGCTATCAGACTGCTACCCACCTGTCAAAAATTAAATTTTATAAATTGACATCATCAGATGAGCTCCCCTGACAACAGGACTTGGTTGAGTTTGTAGGCTAGCTTCTCTCCTTTATCAGCAGTAATGGGATTATTATTCCAAAGAGGAATAAATTTTACTTCAGTTTGAAAGCTAAGAATTCTGTTTAATCCAATAAAGTGTTTACTAAGCAAAGATACAACCTGGTGTGATAGAAAGCTCTTGTCTGCAGAGTCATACCCAAGGGTGAGAAAAAAAAATTGAACAATTAGATGGCACACACCACACAAGCAGAAAGGACAATGGTTGGATCACTAGCATCCCCTGTTGTGGCAAGTATAACCGATTAGTTTCTAAATGGAGAGAAAGCTCATTGGCCCTAAGGGCCAGAGAGAGACACGCAGCGGACTTGTGACAGCGGCAATTTACCAAGTCATCCAGAAATATTTCAATATAACCACCACTGATGTTCTAGTGCCTCTGGTTGAATATTAGCCTGAGTCATACTGAGTTCAGATTTCTCTCATGGTGAGTCTTTAGCTTGACCCAGGGCAGTGCCCTTACCTCTCTGAGCTTCTTTGTCTGTTGTAACAGGCTACTGTGGCTAGACTGTAGCTCATGGGGCATTTTGCAATTCCTATGTAGACTTTTTAAATGCACCTCAGGTTGACAAAGACTTCCTAAACCTATATGGTCTGAAAAGGAAGACTTTATAGGAGAAACTATAAACTCTGCAACTGTATTACATAGAGGACTGAAACCTCACCATGAGGGAGTCTTGCTTGTCAGCTCCAAAACTTTTCTGCCTTTGTTGAGTTGGGGAAGGCACTTCTGCTGAACTTGGAAGCTATAATAGCATTGCTATGAACTAGCTGTGCTATGATCTATGTGTGATAAATGGATGGCTAATTTTTTGTCTCAATTAACCAGGTCTGATTTCAATCCAAATTTCCCACTATTGCATCTGAATGTAAGAAGCTAAGTTCCATTTGGAGTTCCACTTATAATGGAATCAGAAAAATTCTTAGCTTTCTATCCTCTGCAGTACAAGAAGACAAACTGAAGGGTTTAAGTGAATTTTGAAAAACCCAGTCTACATTGTGCCTTAAAATTTGATCTCTTTGAGCCCAGAGGCAAAGTTTATATCTACATCATCTTAAATGTTACTTCTAAGTACATTAATTGAGTGTTATTGAGATTAATTATAATTCGCATAACAATATTAGCCAAAGTTTTCTTATATACTGAAAAAACACTACTACCATGTTTATGCTGACAGTTTAGAGACTTAAAAGACTTTAGCAGGAGACAAATACAAAAAGTACAGGATTAAAAGTTTCCCCCAAACACAAAGACCTGGATCTTTCAATTCAAAGCATTTATTGTTCAGATGATACCATATCAAATTCTTAAATTTATTTCATAATAGCCTTAATTTATCTACCATTTCAATAAGGGGGAAAACAGTGTTAGCTCTGGTGATTAAGTAGACTTGGTTTCAAAATTTTTGTCTGCCCTAGCTGTGGTACAATTTGGTGGGCTGTTTATCCTTGTAAACACGATAAGTGTGGTATGAGATTTTAATGTATCAACATAGCTGGGTCACAGGTATACTAATTAAACATACATTCTGAGTATGTCTATACAGGTCATTCTGAATTAGATTAATATTTGAATCAGTAACCTGAGAATTGCTTTTCCCACTGTGGGAGGGCCTCATCTAACTTTGAAGGCCTGAATAGAATAATAAGACTGAGTAAAGGAAAATTCATCCTCCCCCTCCCTTGAGTTGGAATATTGGTTTCTTTCTTCCTTTGGACTTGAACCTGGTGCTTACACCATTAGCTTTCCTGCTTCTCAGACCCGCAGACTCTGGCTGAAACTATGACACTATTTGTCTCAGATCTCCAGCTTGATGACTGCACATCCTGGGATTTCTCAACCTCTATGTTTATGTGAGCCAATCCCATACAATAAAGCTCTTTATATATAGATAGTATGTATAAAATATATTAGGGAATATATCTCTGTGTATAAATTTTATATATTTGTATCTTCTATAAATATTTTAAATATGTGTTAAATAGAAATATATGTAGAAGATAGATATGTATTCTACTAGTTCTAATATATATTAGATGTATATTCTATTAGTTTTAATATATATTATATATATTAGATGTAGATTCTATTAGTTCAATTTCACTAGAAAACTCTAATACAATGGGCTATATGAGACACTTGAAAAAGCAAATGTTAGAATATTTTTAACAATTGGATTCATCTTTCTGTATATAAAATGTAACAGAAAATGTAAAAAGAAATTTAAATCAATCCAGTAAACTGAGCCTCATTTACTATTGACAGATGAATTGCCAATGATTTTCTGCTCAGTGAAATTCATTCTTTATTGACAAAATACAAACTATAAACAATGAAAGCCATTTGTCAGCGGAGTAATAGGAATTTTGCAATATTAATTGCAGTTAATAATGTATTTCACTTTATGATTCTGGTTAAATTTTTTATATAACACTGTCATTTTTTATTTTAAGCATATGTACTGTCTAATAATTTTACTGCTTTAAAAGAAAGCATCAGGAAATCCAGTATGTCTGCAAAAGATCACAGAAGAGAATGGGAAATGATGTTTCTGTTATCTAGAAATATTATTCATATATAGCAAGAAATGATCATATACTCACAGCATGGAGTATCTGACGATCTCAAGGGAGAGTATGTATTTGGAAATGCCTTGAGAATTACAAGGGGAATGTTAATCAGTCACAATTTCCAAATCCAGGATACAGCTCAGAGGCAAAATAGGTGTGAGCGGTCCGGAGTTATGAAGGTAGAGGACTGTATGTGCACATGCGCATGCACACACACACACACACACATACACACACATGCACACACACACATATACACATTTATTGGTGCATTGTAACTATGTATCATAATGAGGTTCAGAGTGAAGGAGAGAATATACATGCTCATAGCACTTGGTGTGGGACTGTCCTGTTGAAAAGGGCCATGGCCAATTTCAGTGTATCTTTTATAGGTTTTGTGTGTATGTGGAAAATAATTGTAAGAAAAAAAAGTTACTGAAAGAAAAAGTAGTTCTTAAGATCTTTCACTTGCTTTTCTCTTCCTTTGCTTCTCTTTTATTTGTGGTTTATGTTATGTTTTGCTTTTCCATCATTCCAAGTGAAGTACAAGTAGTTTAAACAACTCCAGCTCCAGCTTAACCCGTGGTCCAGGTACAGGAAATTCTCTTACAACTAGTTCAATATACATGATTTGCAAAGACTTCAGCAAATGTCTTTATTTGTAAGAGCAAGGTAAATTATAAACTAATTTAGAAACTATATATAATTTATGAAATCATGTAAGAGACATGTAGGGGATTTATAGGCATGAAATTATGAAAATGAAGAGGGAAAAAAAAAAAAACAAATTGTCCTTGTCATTACCCATCGCAGGGGAAGATTGAATGACAAGGTCGAGAACTCAGAGGAGGTTAGCTCAGTTCTCCATCAGATAAGCCTCCATGAGTTCCTAAGCTATAAATTAGCAGAACAAACCCAAAAATGGAATGATAGTTGATTCCTAGGCAAGTGCAACAAAAGAAAAAATCTAATCTTAGACAAATCTTTCTTAGAAAAATCTTCCCCTGTCAGCAGCTTTCACAGTGAAAACATATTTCTTGTTAATTCTAGTGGGCTGATAGTGGGAACAATAGAAGGCATTTTCTTTGGTAAACCTGATTGGCTGCTAAACTATTTTTATACAATCACCTTCCTGTTGTGAACTCGAGAAAGTCCAGTTTTCTTCAGATGGCTGATAATTGTTTCTTAGCATGAGTTTGCAATGCTGCATTCTCACACCACTCTTTCTTGAGGAATATTTGTCTGATCTCCATCAAAATGACAAATTCCTTCAGTAAGTCCGCAACAGAGTTTTTCTCAAGCCTAAAAACAGTACAGAGGTGTGTGTGTGTGTGTATGTGTGTGTGTGTGTGTGTGTGTGTGTGTGTATTGTTAGTGTATGATTTAAATGCTGTGATTACAGTCAGGAAAGCAAATTAGGAAACTATTGTAATGCTTTGTATGAAGTTGAAAAGGGCTTCAAGGAAAAATCATGCTGTCAATACTTTTTATTTTTGTTCCTTTTCTCTAAGCCAGGCCCATTTGAACCACTGGCCAGAGCAAATACATTTTCCACCCTTTTTATTTTCTGTGCAGATCTGACCTTCCTTATACCTTGAACTATGCCTGCTTTGACTGTGCTTGATTGATTGACTAAATATGACTGTTGAAGCCTATATTTTTTCAGATGCTATGTAGTTAACACACTAGACGTGAAAAGCCATGAAGGATGGTTGATGACAGAGCATTTATATTGTTCCACATACACACCTTACAAAGCATGAAATGGAGAAGTCCCCTAGGAATCCTAACAATAATGAGACAAAAATGGAAATCCAATCATGTTTTTCTGAATCTTAAATGATTTCTCTCCTCCCCCAGAGAGTTTTGAATCATAAAAAGCAAGTGCCTTTCAACATGTGGCTAGCGTTTCACATGGTGCTTCTGAAGTTCACTGTGAGAGTCTTTGTCCTTTCCATAATCAGAAGCCTATAAGGAGCCCATGGGTTTCCTATGTTGTACACTTGGGTCAAAGATATTTCAGTTGCCTGCAGAAGGAACAGTAGTAGGAAATAATTACTTCGAATCCTGTGTTAGTGTATGAAATAAGGCATATTTCTCATCATATCTTGTCTAAGGTTTTTGAAGCTAGTCAGGGTGCCCAGATAAGCCAATTCTCAGAGTTTCTTGATGTGTCTATAAAGTTTAATCTTCACCATCATCTCATCCCTGGATTTGCTCTTATACTTCACTTCCAACACATTTTAAATCTAATTCAAGACATAGGGCAGGATATGTGTACACATATGCATGTATGTGGTACATATTTTAGAGCCACATGCTGCTCGACATTGGCCAAGAAAAAAATTAAACTGATGAATCCTGTTTCTACATGTAGGAGTCTTTTATAAACACAGATATATTATTTTCAAACTAAAGAACAAACAAAAAATTGGTCCTATATATTTATTTATTTTTGGCTTGCTTTACTTTGTTTTGTTTTTTATAATGGTAAGAATATGTGACTTGCAATCTATCCTTTGAACAAATTTTTAAGTGCATAATATAATGTTACACAGTAACAGTGCTGTACAACAGATTTCTAGAACTTACTTAATATTCATAATTGAAGCTTTATACTCGTTGAATAGCAGTCCTCCATTTTACCGTGCTCCCAGCCCCTGACAACCACCATTCTACTCTGTTTCTATGACTGTGACTATTCAGATAGTTCATGTTAAGTAGAAGCATAGGGTATGGCTTATCTCACTTAGCACAATGAGATAACACCTCACATCTCCTAGGGTGACTATTATTAAAAAACAAAAACAAAACAAAACTGAAGCTAAATGTTGGCAAGGGTGTAGAGAAATTTGAGCCCTTGTGAACTTTAGTGGAATGTAAATTGGTACAGTCACGGTGGAAAACAATATAGGAATTGCTCAAAAAACAAAAAATAAAACTACCCAGCAATCCCACATCTCGGTGTATATCTAAAAATATGTAAAATCAGGATCTTGAAGATATACCTGAACTTCCCTTTTATTGCAGCATTATTTAAAATAACACTATATTAAAACAGATTAAATTCCCATTGATGGATGAATGGATAATAAAAATATGGCAATCCATCCGATGAAATATTATTTAGCCTTTAAAAAATGAAAATTCTGTCATATTAGTGAACATGAATGAACCTGGAAAACATGCTAAATAACCTCATAGCTTTGATACAGACTTTGAAATAAATGATTTTTATTCAACATATCTCATAGTGACCATTGCCTAGTTATACATTAGAAAGTAGGAATTAGAACCCAATGATACAATGGAACTTATTATACACACATTTAACTTTTAGAAATTGTTCATTTATAGCTTAAAGATATGTGAAATTCTCTTTCATCTGCATGTTTCTGCTTTCATTGCCCTAAAGAAAGATTCCAATAAAATAAAATACAATAATGAGCTACTTAAGACATTTTTTCAAAGGCAATTTTGACTCTTGTTTTTTTGTTTCACATGCTCTTCTTGAACATCAATTCCATGTAATATATGACTCTTTTTATGTGTTACCATAAAAAGTGTTTGGAGAACCTGGGAGAGAGAGTGTTTCTTTGGTGCTGAAGGATATTGCTTCAGGAAAACAAGAGAGACAAAGAACTCTTAGCAGATATTCCTGGAAATAAGAAAAAGCTATTTATACATCTTTGCAGCAAATACCTATTGAAACCCCCAAATCTGCCACAGGCACCAGGAACATGAAGAAGAATGGCAAAAGCTTCTTGACTTAAGTAAGGGTAGTGGGAGGGAAAGCTGTGTAACAATTGCAATACAAAATCATAAAGGTTTAAGAGAGGGGTTAACAAAAGACACAGGGAATTGAAGGAGTCATGGCTGCTGCTCTCTGTGGTCTAAAAGGTGAATAAGAAAGATATAGGCAATTTTGACAATAAAAGCATCTTTCGTTTTCATAGCAAATGAGAGTTTTCAAGGTGTTCTCGCTATATCATTTTATGAGCTACATAGAGTCCATGAACACAGGCATTGTCCTTAATTTAAAAGAGGAGGAACTTGACCCTGAGCAGAAATGTGACTCACCAGAGCCATTCAGGAAGGTAAGTGGAAGGGCTGGGTCTCCTAACAGCCTCAGGAAGATTCTTGGTACTGGTATATTCCTGCCTTTATAATCCCGAGTCCATTTTAAGAGACTCTGACTTTATTTAATAATTAAGCAAAGCAACACCCTGATAGTAACGAAGACATTCTCCTTTACCTAACTTTAGACAAGTTCCTTGGAACCCTCTTCTCAACCAATCCCTTTCCTTCCATTTTCTCTTTGGTCCTCCTAGACCAGTTATAGCAAAAGTCTTGCTACCTCACTTTAGCCAGAATCCCCCTACCCTGGATCACCTGGTCCTTCAGCAAGAATACTGTTAAGGTTTCTTTTAATAAAATGTCCCTACCCTGACACTCCTCTTAGTAATTTTCTGTTCTCTGATGTGCTTACTCTGTACCTTGGCTATAAATCCCTAGCTATCCTTTCTGTATTCAGAATTGAGCCAGATCTCTCTTCCCTATTGCAATAGCCTTAATACCTACTACTGCAGTAGTTCCAAATAAAAAAGGAAAAAAGTCTTCCTTACAGTTTTAACAAGTGTTGGAATTATTTTTTCTTTAAGATTCATATCTAAAATTAAAGTTTTACTTAAAAACCAATGGAGACTGGGATAATAGAGAAAGACTAATTATTATCCTCCCATAAAAAAACATTAACACATGTTAAGCTTTTTGAAAGTGGAGATGTTATCTTCTTTAACTTTATATACCCACTGCACTTAACATGGCAGATTTATATACATGTTTAATATATATTGGTAAATCTACGCATCTGTGTTTGACAGGTGAATTAAGCAGTTTTTGTTATTAGAATTCATCCTTAAGAATTCATTTTCTTTTGATAACCAGTATAGGTCTTGAACCAATAGTCATAGTTAATGATGTGATAATTGTTCTTCGTAAGCCACTGAATACAGCCTCCTTAATATTTTTCATGCTAAATCCATTATTTGGTTTGTTCCGGCTGTACCTATGTTAGGAACAATTGCTAAAGCAGAGGCTGTGTGAGGAAATGGTGATTCCCACTCATTCTACCTCCAAGCTTCTCAAGCCAGGATTGGAATATTACAGGTTACCTGGAACAAAATAAAATATTTTCTCTTTGCAGTCTTGTTTCTTAGATGTGATTGTTTACATGTGGTAATAATCTTATACCTGAGTTCATTTTAGCAATTTGAATAGAAAATCAATTCAAAATGTCCAAATTAGTTTTTAATCTTATATACGATAACAACTGAAGAGTAATTTACCTTTCATGGTGGAGTTGAGACTTGTTTAATTCCTGCAGGGATCATATGAAAAATCATAGATCTAGTGCCTGCCCTGAAGGAACTTATAATCTAAAAGTGGAAAGAGAGTAAACAAAAATGAAAGATACTTAGAAGCAAAACCAATTTATACTTTCCTGTTTTTAAAGGCTCCAGGGAGAGCAGAAATTTTCATTACATATTGTAACTTTTGGAGAAAAGAAAAAATCAATGCCTTTTTATATATTGCCAGTTTAATGGATTCTGTGATGTGAGCATTAAAAAAAAAAAAGAATTTAAGAGGTGAATAACAAGGAAATTGCAAGCTTAAAGGAGATTTTCAGTTGAGATTTCCAAAAGGAAAAGAAAAAAGACATAAACATCACATTGGTACATTTTTGAGAACCAGGAAATGTGCAAGTATGGTTCCCCTGGTAACCTTTGTGTAGAGTGTGTGAGTTAGCACAGCAGTTCCTCCTGTTTTTATATTGCAATCAAGAACTTGATTGTTTTGTTAATGCGATTATTTTGCATTTCTTCTCTTCTTTTCCTTTCCCTTGTGCTTACTTTACAGGGGAGGCCTAAAATCTGGTGGATGTTCCTAATTTGTCAGAAATGCAAATTCTTAGAAGCAAAGTAAAGAAGGACTGAAGCAAAATTTAGAAGAAGTTTCGGCGATTTGAATTCTAGAAAGTGTGTTTGTAAAAATCAAAATTTCAGGAGAAGTCCAAAGAGGGATTTCTGAATAATTACAAGGATTTTATCGAAATCCTATTAATTTAAAAGTAATATAAATTGTAGGAAGTCTAACTATTGACCCAAACTACACTGCAGATAAACAAAGCCATGTCTAGTTGTAAATTCTTTAGGAAACCATCACTGTCCGTTGTTGTTGTCATGTTGTACTATTAGTCTGATGGGTGCTTCCTCTACATAGACTGAAAGGGAAAGGTTATCCATCAACCCCTTAGTTTCACTTGTCTTCCTTCAGACTTTGATTTCTATCCTGTTTGTGAGCATTTCTTAGCACCTTGGGTGCCAGGACTTCTTAATCTTCTATCCTTCCCAATTTAGCTAAACTCTATCACTCCTGTTTCCCTTTGCTTTGCTTTGTTTTGTCTTAATGGCCCTCTTGATCTTGTTCTGCTAAGCACTGCTGGAGAAATTCGGGGGAGCTTGCCAATTGAGTTTTGTGCAATTAGGCCTCTATGCTGTTCTGCTATCCGTTTATTCTTCATTAACTGACTTCCTAAAGCATTTTCTTTAGCAGTTGTTCTAATTCTTTTTCAATTTCCTCCAGCCTCCAACCATACTATTGTCTTCTTCAGTCTCAACAAAGACTTTTTCTTCTCACTTGATTCATAAGGAGTTACTTCCCCACATCCTCTCCTCTTTAAAAATTCTCCTCCCTAAATTTCGAGCAAATGATTCAAATAAGGAAAACATGACACATTCAAATTAGGAGGATTCAAAATGAGGGGGTAGGTACAAGGCTTCTTTACAAAGATAGGGGTTGTAGTAATCTATCTTTAGCAACCTCTTTGCCCATGTGGACAAATGGGTGGAGTAGTTACTGGGTTTTAAAAGGAGAGGGTTCTGAAGAGTGAACCAACTTGACCTTCATTGGAGGGATACAGCCGGCCTAAGGTCATTTTGAGATGAAAGGGACAGAACTTGACTCCGGTCCCTTCTTCTGATATCTTGCCTGTCCCTCTCCATTGCCTCCTTAGATCAGTTGGCCAAGGTAGAAAGAAGGATGGAGGTTGGATTTGAGAGACAGATGAGAGCTATCTAGCATAGATGCATAGACTTCAATGTATGATTTTACCACATCTATCACATAGAAGTATCACTTTAGGTTTCATAAAGAATAAAGGTCCTCCCCCAACTTCTGCAGAAGTTCAGAGCCTACAACTGATCACACACACACACACACACACACATGCACACACCAATGAGCATTTAAACCACATATATAACACATTTAAAGAAACACGTACGAGCTATGCATGGTGGCAAACACCTGTAATTTCAGTACTTAGGAGGCTGAGATAGGAGTATTGTAGGTTCGAGACCAGCCTCAGATCCTGTTTCAAAATACACAATATAAAGGACTGGAGGTGTAGCTCAAAAGTGGAATGCCCTTGGGCTCGATCCCCAGTACAAAAAAAAAAAAAAAGAAAAAAAGAAAAGAAAAGAAACATGTATGAAAATAGAATTCAACTTAAAGAAAAGTGCTGTTAGGTAACTGCATATAATACTTTGGCAATTAAGGAAGGTGAGAGATTACTATTGGACAGAAAAATCAGAGGGAATTTTCATGTGTTTGTGGGCCTGTAATATTGAAGAAGATTTATAATTTGGGAGATAGAAATGGCCAGGAAGACATTCTAGTCAGAGAGAACAGTATGTGCTAAGGCAGAGAAATGTGAAAATATGGAACATATGTAGACGTTTATAATAGGCATGAAGTCTGGGGAGTCCAGCAGGCTGTCGAGATAGTTTTTAGTAAGATTGAGAACTCATACTAACATTCCTGTACTTACTGTGTTGCAAGGTTATACTATATGATTTGCTAATACTTTCCACACAACAGATTCATAAAGTAGTGCTGTTATGCTCATTTGACAGATAAGAAAAGTAAAACTGACTCTGGGGGCAATGTTAACTAATTTCACCAAAGTCACAAAAGCAAAAGGTGGCTTTTTGTGATGATTCAATGATACAACAACATATGTTCAAGACAAACACAGTACCTGACATATAGCAGATGTGCCGTAGACATTAGTGAGTGTGATGGTTAAGTACCAACTTGACTGGGCTAGGGGATACCCAGATAGCTGGTGAAACAGCATTCCTGGTTGTAGGTGAAGATTTCTTTAAGGCAATAGCATTTGAATCAGTAGACTGGATTAAAAAAACTCCCACCAACAAGGATGGGCATCATCCAAATTCATTGAGGGGCTGAATAGAATAAATAGGAGGAGAATAGGTGGATTATCTCTATTTGAGCTGAGACATCCATCTCTTCCTGCCCAGCGACATTGATGTTCCTAGTTCTCAGGCCCTCAGACTTGGACTAGAACCTACACCAGTGGACCCCCATTTTCAGGTCTCCAGGTTTAAACTATACCACTTGCAGCCTGCAGACTGTAGAACTTCTCACCTTCCATTATCATATAAAACAATTATTTTTTTATTAAAATTTTTAAAATTTTATTTTTATTCTCATATTTTATGGTTCTGGGGATTGAACCCAGGAACATTCTACCTCCAAACTATACCCCAGGCCTTTTTCTTTTTTTTTTGAAACAGGGTCTTGCAAGGTTACTGAGAGTCTTGCTAAGTTGCTGAGACTGGCTTTGAATCTGCAATCCTCTTGTCTCAGCCTCCCAAGTACTGAGATTACAGGTGTGCACTGTCATACTTGGCAGAGGGAATCAGCTGTGCAGGTTAAACTTTCCTGGGGAATTAATCACCTCCGATTTGTTCAGTAACAGGGGTGCTCATGAAAACACACATAACCTCACCTGGCCAAGACCCTCCCCACCCTCCAGCTCCTTTCCTGCCTTCCAGCCACTGTGGCTGTCTGGAGGCTCTCACAGTCCTCAAGCCTTGAGTGACCTAGAATGTTGTGTGTACCCAGACTTCTGCTATAAAGTCACTCTCCCAGGGGGATGTTCGTACATAGAGCTCCTCCCATGCTGGTTCATTGCACTACATTGTGGTGGCAGGGAGTATAGAGGGACACTGCTCCCACATCATGGAGGCTGGAAACTGCTCCCACATCTTGGAAGACGGAAACCATTCTCACATCCTGGAGACCGGAAGTCTCACATCTTGGAGGCCAGAAGTCACTTTCACATCATGGAGGATGAAAATCACTGTCACATCTTGGAGGCTGGAAGCTGATCTCACATCATGGAGGATGAGGTAACAATCACATCATGGAAGCTGGAAGTTCCTCTTACATCATGGAGGCTGGAAGTCATTCTCACATCATGAAGGCCAGAAGCCATTACTGCATCATAGTGGCTGGAAGCTGCTCTCACATCTTGGAGGCCAGAAATCACTTATGCATCATGAAGGACAGAAGTCTCTCCAACATCATGGAGGAGGGAAGTTGCACTTATGTCATGGAGACCAGAAGTCACTCTCAAATAATGGAAGACAGAAGTTGCTCTTACATCATGGAGGTTGGAAGTCACCGTCACATCATGGTGGCTGGAAGTTGTGCCCACATCGTGGAGGACATAAGCCACTCTCCTCCTACAGGCCAGAAGTCACTCTCACATCATGGAGGCCGAAAGCTGATACTGCATCATGGGGGCCAAAAGCTGCTCTCACATCATGGAGGCCGGATGTCCTTCCCACATCACGGAGGACGAAAGTCTCTCACATCATGGAAGACAGAAGTTGCTCTCACACCATGGAGACCAGAAATTGCTCTCACATCATGGGGGATGGAAGTCACTCCCACGTCATCAAGGCCAGAAGGTGATCTCACATCATGTAGGCTGGAAGTTGCTCCCATATGATGAAGGACAGAAGTCACTCCCACATCATGGAAGAAGGAAGCTTCTCCCACATCATGGAGGCTGGAAGTCACTCTCCCATATAGAACAATTCTTATAGCTAACCAATCTCTGTCTATGTATCTCTGTCAGCAAATCCATCAATAGTGAAAGCTTTTTAGTATGTCTGTATATCTTATTGGTCCTGTTTCTCTGAAGAATCTGACTACGACATTGAGTATGAGCCAAGTGAATTATCTTGACTTTTCCCATGTAGGCAAATGAACCTAATTGCATTGCATGAATTAAAGGTGGAGAAGAGTGCTGAGAGGGAGGCAGGAAGGATATTGATGAGGATGGTGATGGCAGGAATAGATAAAATCATGTGGATTTGGGAAATAATATTGTGATCAGGTTGACCTAACTTGACAAGTAATGGGCAATAGGGCAACTAATAAAACAGAAGTGCAAAAGGAAGGAGAGTCCTGTATCCCCTTTATCTAGAGAAAGCTTCCTCATCTCCCTAATCATTCGTGCTGGTCCTGTCTTCTCAGCACTCTTCTTGCTAAACAACATGGCAAAGTAGGATAGTTATAAACTGTAGATGATGATGGTGATGATGATGATGTTATTTGAAATGTCTCTTACAGTTAGTTGGTTTCAATTCAGGCTCTCATTATTATGTTGATTTAGATTATTACAATAATCTAAGCATTTTATCTGATATTTCTTCTCTAAAAAATTATCCTTCCCATTTTTTCACATTTAAAAACATCATTTCTTTTTTCTACTGTAAAGTTTTAATAACACTCAATAGTTAGCTAAAGAGTAGTTCTACAATAGACATTGCAGAAAATGTTATGTTGCAACTACCAAAGGTGAGATAAATCTCATGTGCTTTCTTGAAAAGATGTGTATGTTAAAAAGTGAGTTGTAGAACTATCCTTATGACGGGAACCTATTTTCATATTGAAGAATCTATGTAAGCTACCTATTTTATACCAGCTTATATCTGTACATATAAAAACTAGAAGAGTGCACAGATTTATTCCTTCTTTAGATTGGTATTAGAAAAGAAATTTTCACTTTTCTATTTATACTTTACAGTTTAAAAAACTTTTATAGCAGGATTTATATTACTTCTGAAATTAAAGTTAAAAAGGGGTAACAGGGTTAGGAATACACAGCCACAAAACATGGTTCCTTGACAAATTGAATATTTCAGGCTGACTAGATTGAGAAACGGCAGGTATGAGAAAGACCCTCTGATGTTCTCCTGCAGCAGGTGAGACAGGTCATAAGACCTTCATGTGAGAGTGGTCCCCTCTGTACCCAGAAGAAAGGAGCATCCTTATTCTGAACGTGGAGGTATACTAAGAACTGGATGACCATGCCTTACTAAATCCCTCCTGGTTCACTACTCACAACCCATATCCTCTTTGTCATATCACATTTTCCCACCATCCTCTATTCTTCATCGAAGCTAACATACACTCAGATTTAATTATTTCTTTGGATTGTCATTTGTGTCACATAAAACTTCTATTAAATGAATTTATATGCTCTTCTCCTGTGAAATCTATCTTATTACAGAGACCTAGCTGAGGATCCAAAAGGGCTGGAGAGAAAAGAACTTTTTTCTTTCCCTATAGAAAATGAAAATAAAAACCCACTGGCATTTTGGAATTGAAAGCCCTTTAATTCTGGACCTGAGTTTTTAACCTGAGCTTTACTTCTCACTGTGGCTCAGATATCATATTCAGCAATTAGCAAAGGCATGTACCGTGGGCTGTCTCTACTGTCCTGCTCACCTCAGCGCCATGGCTTGTGGCAGCAGTTTTCCCTGTTGAGCCTGGATATAGCTATGCAATTAAGAAATAATAACAATAACTTCAGACATACACTAGAGTTAGTTGCAGGAGATAGGAATTTTGCTAGTTCAGATTTATGATCTGATTAGATTGAACTCTTCCATATTTTCAGAGTGCATGCTGTTCGCTCTTAACTCAAAGCCTTTGCTTATGTGGTCGGTCCTACCCAGAAGGCACTGCGTCCACTATTTCTTTTTTTTTTTTTTTTTTTTTTTTTGAGGTACTGGGGATTGAACTCAGAGGCATTCTACCTCCGAGCTACACCCCTAGCCCTATTTTTTATTCTTTATTTTGAAACCGAGTCTCACTAAGTTGTGGAGTGCCTCACTAGGTAGCTGAGGCTGGCTGCGAACCCGGATCCTCCGGTCTCAGCCTCCCGAATGCTGGGATTACAAGCATGCGCCACCACGCCCGGCTGCGTCCACTATTTCTAATGGAGAGATGCTAAAATCTGCCTTCCATGAGGCTTCCCTTTCTCCATGTTGGACATAAGCTTTTCTTCATTTTTGCTTTTTTTGGCATTTTTTTAGAAATTCTACTAAAACATTCACATTTTGTTCCTTTATTTTAGATATTGTGGTATATATTTCAAGAAATATTTGTAGCTTGTTAAGAAATTCTCTTTCAATGGGTATGTCAATATTTGTCAAATTAAAAAATATATATGGATTTTTGTGTAGAAGTGCAAAGAAAAAAGTTAATATCTAGTTCCTTAAATCAAACATATTTTCTTCAATATTTAAAACAAAGCTTCTGTAATCTAGATTTCATAATCCATGACTGTATCAGTTCAATTGCTGCTATATGAAGCCATTTCATAGATATATTGGCAATATTTATATCTGGAGAAGTGGAGTGCTGCCCATAAAGATTCTTTTGGAAAATTGTCTTCAAACATTCCATATTTACCTTCCATGAAGAGTACACTTTTTTTTTCCTGAAGAGTAATGGATTATAGTGAATTATTAGATTTTAGGAATCATCGTAATTCGACACGAAATACTTTAAAAAATTCTGAAAAGGATGCAGAAGTGACATGTTTAGGAAAAATATGAAGATACTGCTTTTTCCAAAAATACATTATGAAATTAAAATTATATTTTAGTAGCATTGAGACAAGGAATGTATGAACACTGTGAATCTAAGTATTATTTCAAATTATGAGCATTAAAAAATGTAAGCAAAAGCTTTCATGAGAAATTTTACCATCTAATATGTCATCTTTAGAAAGCATTTCCCAATTCCTTTGCACTGACAAAATTGTCCTTCAGAACTTCTATGGTACTTGTATAAAAATTACTGTGCTATATTTTAATTACTTATTTATGAACTACGTTCCCAACTTAGATTACAAATCCCTGAGGTCAGGAACTGTTTGGATTTTGTTTTTCCTTTATAGTACAGATACCCAACAGTATTTAGCACTTTAAAGGTGCTAAATAATTGCTTTTTGTGTTAAAGATCAGAGACTTTCTAAAACTGGCCCTGCCAAGTCCAATCCTTCCTTCCAGGTCCAAACATATTTACCCTGAGAAATATTCCTTCCATTTTTTTCCCTTTCTCCATCTTATATACAATTGACTTTCCCTCTTTTGTGATACCTGTACACCATGACATATTTATATAATAGAATATAACCCACTAAATTTTAATTATTTACAAATCTATCATTGCTACTGTAATCTCAATAAAATTATTTATAAGTCCCAGGTAAGTCGCCAGCTAGAATAATAAAGTAGATGATTTCTCATGAGGAGTCGTTCTTTTCTTTTTCTTTAATAATGAAATTGCCTTATGTCAGATACGTAATGTCTCCAATGACATAATTGAAGTAACCAGAAAAATCCTATTTTGGTTTTGCACTGTGTCTCATTATCCAAGTTCATGGACATTTAAGCTACTGTAAAGGTTCAAGTATAAAATCTTATTCTTAATCATAATAAAATAGTACTTATTTCCATGTATTCCCATTTAGTTCCTATGGAGTGAAAACATTTTAAATCTCATCTAAGTTTCCCTTATCTAGCCAAAGCAGAGCCTTCTGAAAATGTAGCTGCCAATGTCCTTTTCAAGGTAGTTTCCTGCAAATTCAAAAAAAAAAAAAAAAAGTAGATTTCCAGTTCCATTAGCATAAAATAATAGAATCTTCCATACTTTCCTATTGAAACTTTAAACCACTTTCCCCTTTTGTTAAGTTGCTACACTATTAATGTGGTATATAATTCTTTACCTTTAGTTTTTCAGTGAATGAATGCCCTTGAGTGACTTTTGCATGCATGGATAAATTAACTGTGTCTTTTTTCCTGTTAATCTATTAATTTTCAGGCCCTCTACCATTTGGATCTAAGAAGACAGAAGATGACATGTTGTCCTACAATTGTTTAGGTATTGAGGATGTGATGGTCACTACTCTCTCTACTCTCTAGGTATTTCTGCAGCTGAGATCTTGATCTAGAAACAATTCAAATAATACTTCGTTCATATATGAAGTTATCTATATCAATGTAAATATCTGTGGGGAAGGGGAGGAGCATGGAGAGACCTGAAGGGAAACCCACAACAAACTTTGTGTGCATATATGTACCTATCACTTTGAGCCTCACTACGATGTATAATTACAATGCACCAACACCCCCCCCCAAAAAAAAAAGACAATAAAAGTAAATTTTCTCACTAGTCAGACTCTTAGATCTCTGCTGGGTTCCAGTTGAACAAGGGTAGTAAGAACCGCTTCTTATCTTTCTTTTCCAAAATTTAGACTGGCAGGAGAAAACTTGTGGGAACTGAGTCTCTCAGTACTATGATGCTTGGTTTGAAAACTCTTGCTATGTAGATCTTTTTCTTCCCAGGGATAGTTGCTGTGTCTTGCCCATTTGTCATACAAAAGGAGAATCATAGGAATATACGTATATGAGCCTGTTGTTTGACTTCATGGACAGGTGAGTTTGTGGGTATCCAGTTGAACTGGGTAAGGTTCTTCCAACTAGATTTCATGCCCTGATAGCTGATAGTCTCTGTCACTACAATGCCAACCCCATCTGCTTCCTTTCTTTTCAGAATAACTTTACTAAGAATAATTTAAAACTTCAAATTAAGATCTCTTTCTGTTACCATTCCAGCCCCTAGACTCACTATAGTCACTGAAACTTTAAGTTTCTGACCTTATCCCCCTACCAGGGGTCCCTCAAAGTCCTCAGAGATCCCAAAAAACAAACCAACAAAAAACTCAAACGAAAGCCAGAACAAAACAAAACAAAATCTACAAAAACAAACAAGCAAAATCCCTCAACTGAAACTAACGCAAAATAACATCAACAATAAAACAAAACCAAACCCACAAAAACAATAAACAAGCAACACCCATCTGGAGCTAAAGAGGCTGATTGAAATAGACTGTATATTTCATCTACTCAGCTGGGCTTTGGAGACATCCAGATATCATTTACTGACTCTTCAGCACCTTAACCCAAAAGCCTCCATAAAGTTACAAATAAGGACCAATGAAACACTTGAAAGTCTCTTTGACAAGTATTGTTAAAAAAGAAAAGAAAAGCTTTAGCCTTTACATTGAGCAAGTAACAACTTGATTTATTTGACAAATATTATTTGGATAAAAATATATACAGGAAGATAAAGACAAGAACCAATCTAGTTAATTTTATATTACTGTACTTATGCTTGATGCATGGTTAAAGTTTTGGATAGATTTGCTTTTGAATCTATGTACATGTATAGTTACATATTTGTGGTATTTTCTGACCTATGGATGGCATTACCAAATTAATTACCAAATTACCAAGGAATCTCTACTCTAATTGGCTTAGAGATACACAAGTGCTTATATAAATTAACTATAAATGTAAATGTCAACAATATAGGTATGTATTTGGCAAATAAGACTACTTTTAATATTGTGGCTTGATAAAAACATTTATATCTTCTGAATTACTAGAATTAAGTATGATTTGAGCATACATTTTTATTCTGCCTTAAGTTACAAGTACGCTTACGTTGTATCTACTAGATGTTTAAGGTTATATGTTATAAATTAATCTAAGAATAAATATAAAGTAAAGATACAACAAAAATGAATTGCCCAGTAAGCATTATTTCACTAATGTCAAGCACAGCAGTAAATCAAACAAATAAACAATCAGCACATATACTTAACTTTTAGGCTCTTTGCTTTCATGATTTTTTTGATACATGTGTGTGTTGTAAAATATGGTTATAAGGAAAATAACTTGTGATTTTGTTTAGCTTTAGCATCATGAAATGTTCACAATAAAAGCATAATTGCCCTTTTGTTCTATTCAGCACTTCAACTGATTGGATGAGGCCCACTCACACTTGGGAGGGCAATCTGCTTTACTCAGTCTATTATGATTAACTATTGTTAAATTATTAAATGTTAGACCTATCCAAAAACATAGCTGAAAAAAGTAAAAATAATGTTTGATCAAATATCTGAGCACTCAGTGCTCCAGTCAAACTGACACAAAATCATAATAACTCCATTTCTGTCAACTCAGGAGCTATATACATTTCCTTAAATGACACTTATGCTCCAAATAAAGACAGTTACAAGGATAGAATTCCATCTAAGATAATACAACTGTCCTGCTTACAATTGAAAAGCAGCCAACTTCTTCAGAAAAGGAGGTATAGTAGTTGAGTTCATTCATTTTCTCCTTGCTATCCCATAACTTAAATACTGTGATGTAAAATTAACAATTCACTGTGGTGAAAAGCCAATACATCTCATGTTGCATAAGGGGATAAGAGATGAAGGAAAGTGAAGATATTACATCTGCCTAAAAATAGTCTCCTACATCTCTTTGGTAACTTCCACTCTTAAAGTTTTGCTAAATAAGCAATAGATATTCATTAAATATCTTGGTCATTTCTAAGTAAGTTAACTTCCTGAAGTTTTCAAAAATTTAAGTTTCTGTACTTTGGGCTTTTTATTCTTACAGAGTGATTAGAGATATTTGGATTTATCTGTTAATAAGCACAGTGTTTTGTCACATTGAGAAAAATTTTACTACAAAGAGTCATATACCTCTAGAAGTTTAAAGAGTATATATTTATATAATTTGATAAGGTACTGCAGAATCCCGGTATATGACAAGTAGCTTATAATGATTTATTTCCCAATTTTCCTATAAAATAAATGTTACTAAAGGTTAATAATTATAGCAATATATCAATATACTGCTAAAATAATGATGAATGTAAACATTTTGTAAGACAACTATACACAAAATATAAAATGTGCTTGGTTTAGGGGAAAAGAACAATTTTTTTCCCTAGAATGACATAAGTAGGGAAGGGAAGAAAGGGGGGGAGAGGGAGGGAGGGAGGGGAAGAGAGAGAGAGAGAGAGAGAGAGAGAGAGAGAGAGAGAGAGACATATATAGGACCATGCCTGAATAGATATGGAAATTTGGAAAAGGTTAGTGGAAAAGAGATATTATTTCATGTTAAATTGACTAAGGTTTACATGGATTTGTTTATACTAAAAAAATTTGAACCTCAATATAAATAGTATACTGTTATGAAACAAAGATTTTTTTTTGTCCTCTCTGTTAAAACAAAACAAAACAAAATTTTCTTGGACTATTTGTATATTATCACAGAAATTATAATATGGATTTTTAAAATCTCTTAAATATTTTACCTAGGAAAAAAAGAATATGTCTCTTTTTAAAATAATTTCCTTTGTTGTCTTTATAATATGTTTGACTATTTAAGGGAAGGATCCTTTTCAACGTTAAAATAGATAAGCTTTGTTTTGATCTTTAAGTCATATTACCACCTATATTTACCCTTGACATATTTTATTGTCCCTTGGTTAAATAATCAAGTATTATTTTTTAGCAACCTATGACATTATTTAATCAAGCATCCAAACTTTTTGACATGTTTTACAACTTTCGATATTTTGCTTTCCTAGAATCAAATACTAGATAAAATAGTTTTTGAACTGCCTTTGAGATTTCTCTGAAGATGCCTGGAAAGTCTCAATATTTTCCCTTTTACTTTGTGAAAATAGATATATTAAAATAATTAGCTTATTCAGTATGTGAATTTGCATGGAAAGCATTGTTAAATAAGAAGAGATATGTGTGATAATAGTTACAATTGAATGGGTACATATTAGGAATGTGTATTTCCAAGTTATATAATTTATCAATGTCATTGCTTCCCATCCTATGTCCTACTTAATATTATCAATCTTGATTATGGTTATTATATGATTATTATATTAAGATATATTATGAAAACAACTAAGCTTAATTTTTAATTGAATTATTTTAAATAACTGTCATTTTATCTTTAACCATAACCATTTTAAGCCTCTTGCTAGCCACAGATATTGTTTATCTGATGCCTTCTTAAAAACTATTGAAATCAGCTACAAGCTATAAGTTTCATCTTTAACATAAGAGAGCTTGTCAGAGACTCAACCCAATTTTTAAAAGCTTGGAGGGCTTAGAATGATGTTTTCCAAGTCCTGAAAGATTATACCACCAACTAGATTATCATATACAGCAAAGCTATCTTTCAAGTTTGATGGAGACATGAGAATCTTCCAAGATAAGCAAAAGATAGAAGAATTCATGACTAAGAAGACAGCACAACAGAAAACACTCAGAGAAATAATACACAAAGGCCGGGTGTGGTGGCACACACTTGTAATCCCAGTATTTGGGAGGCTGAGACCAGAGGATCCAGGTTTGCGACCAGCCTTAGCTATCTAGTGAGGCACTCCGCAACTTAGTGAGACCTGGTTTCAAAATAAAAAAAAAATAAAAAATAGGGCTGAGGGTATAGCTCGAAGGTAGAAAGCCCCTGAGTTCAATCCCCACCCAGTACCGAATAAAAAAAAAAAAAAAAGAAATAATACACAAAGATGAATTAAAATGTAAGCCTCAGATCCAAAGAAGGGACAAGTTTCACTAGAAGAGCAACTAAGTAAAGGAGAAAAATATAACAGAAGACAAAACTCAAAATGTCTGGAAAAAACAAATACCTCTGTATAATAACAATGAATGTAAGTGGTCTCAGCTCCCCAGTTATAAGACATAGGATGACAAAGTGAATTAAAAATCAAAATCAAATCTATATGTTGTCTGCCAGAAACTCACCATACAAGAAAGATGTACATACCTTACAGGCTAACATGAAGGGTAGAAAAAGATATTCCTTGTACATGGAAACTAAAAGCAAGCAGGAGTAACTACTTTCAAGTGTGACAACGCATATTTTAAGTCAAAACTTAGAAGAGACAAAGAAGGTCACTTCTTATTGATAAAGTGAGCAGTCGACAAGAAGATATGATGATAGCAAATGCTTATGCCTCAAACATCAGCTCACCACTATGCAAAACACATTCTGCTCGACATTTAGATTTAGATAGACCACAATAAAAATACAGGAAGACTTCAACACAACTTTATTATCATTAGGCAGATCATCCAGACAAAATATCAGTAAACTCTCTTCAGACCTAAAGAATACTATAAACCAAATTGACCAACAGACTTTTACAAAACATTTCACCCAACAACAGCTGAATTCACATTTTTCTAAGCTGTTCATGGAACCTTTTTCAAAATAGATAATATTCCAGGCCACAAAGCAAGTGTTAGTAAAATTTAAAAATGAATATAATACCTTGTATCTTCTCAGCTCATAATGTGCTGAAATTAGAAATTAACAACTAGAAGATACAGAGAAATTACATCAATATGGAGAGATTAAACAATATACTTTTGAATGAGGATTGGACCATAGGAGAAATAAAAGAAGAAATTTTAAAAACTCTAGAATTAAATAAAAATGGAGAGACAATTTGCTAAAATCTCTGGAACACTATGAAGGCAGTCTTAAGAGGATAATTTATAGCATTGAGTGCCCATACAAAAAAATAGGAAAATTTCAAATAAATAACCTAATGATGCATCTCAAGGCCCTGGGACTGGGGTGGGGTGGGGGCAGAACAAACCAACTCACAAGCCATCAGAAGCAGGAAATAATTAAAATCAGAGGAGAAGTTAATGAAATAGAAAATAAAAATACAAATGATAAAGTAACTAAAAGTTTTTTTGAGGACATAAACAATATTGGCAAATCCTTAGCCAACCTAACCAAAAGACAGAGAAATGATCCAGTTTAATAACTTAAGAGATAAAAAGGGAGATATCACCATGGATACCACAGAAATTCATAGAATCATCAGGGATTATTTTAAAAACGTATATTCCAATAAATTGGAAAATTTAGAAGAAACTGAAATTTAACTAAGAGTAGATAGAAAACAGACAAATAACAAGCAATAAAAACCCTCTCAACAAAGAAAAGTTCAGGACCTGATGGGTCCCCAGCTGAATTCTCCAAGACCTTTAAAGAAGAACTAAACCCAATGCTCCTAACATTATTCCATGAAATAAAGAGGTGAAATACTCCCAAACTCATTCTACAAAGTCAGTATCATCTTAATACCAAAATTAAATAAAGATACCTCAAGGAAAAAAAAACTTATAGACTAATATTCTTTTTTCTTAATAAAATAGCAGCTATCCACTCCTAGTAATAAATGTACAGCTTTGTATGTTCTTAAACTGTATATAAATGGGTCCTACTGAATAATTTAATGTCGCTTTCTTTTTCTACAAAGTATTTTTTCTGAATATTCATGTTGCTTCATGTATTTTTAATTCATTCATTTCACTGTTATTTTTTATTTTGCAAATATCTTTTTCTAAATTGTGTATTTATTAAACTTTTTTATGTTGTTTTGATAAACCAAAGTTTATTATTTATCTCTCATTGCATTTTTTGGTTTGCTTTTTTTGGTATATTATTAAAGATATCTTTTCACTAAAGTCATAAATTATTTTAACTTATGTCCTTATATTTTATGCTTCTGCATTTCACATTGAAATCTTTATTCACTAGGAGTTATTTTTGAAGATGATATGACATACACAGCTACATTTTATTATTTAAAATTTCTATCATTTTTCAGACATTTTTATAATATTGAGTCTTCTAGCACTTATATAAACATGACTTATTTCAATATGTATCTAGGTCATTTTGTGTTGCTCAAGAATATTTTATATATATTTCCTTATAAATATTTTTCACATTTGATAAAGTATATTTTTAGGTACTTTTTATGCTATTGAGACAATCTTTTAAAATTACAATTTATAAATATCTTTTGAGAATGTATAATTGTTGGTTAATTTTGTATTTAGAGCACCTGCTAAATTCTATATATTATTGTAATTCTACTGTACATTCATTTGCTTTTTGGGGGGATAATAATATCAACTCTGAATAATGAGAATTTTATTTCCTTATTTCTAGTTATATTACTTTTAATTATCTTTTGATGCTTTATTGTGTTAATCAAGACCTCTATCAATGTTCAATAGATGTGGTAATAAGGAGCAGCTTTCTCTTGAAATAACCATGAAAGGAATGCTTCAATTGGCTTTTTTCTATTTCCAATTTCCAAGAGTCTTTTTTTCCTTTGAACTATGAAGACGTTGGATTTTACCAGTTATTGAGATCATTTATTTGTTGTTAAATTCATTAGTATGATGAATTATTTTAATTTATTTTCTAATGTTAAAAATCTTTCATTTCTGGGTTGAGCCAAATAGTCATTTTATATTACCTTTTTAATACATTGCTGGAGTCAATTCTGTAATGTTATATTTAGGACTTTTCTAATATTATCTTTGTCATATTTTAGCATTCAGATTTAATAACCTCATAAATTAAAATGAAGAGTATTCATTTTTCTTCTCTGTTTCTCTTTAAAATGAAATTATTTCCTTCTTGAATATTGGAACAAAATGATCAATAAGGCCAATTCTTTATTTGGGGGAAAATTAGTCTAACAGGTACAAGAAGTCAGACTTTAAAATATTTTTCTTGACTTAGTTTTAGTATATGATGTTTACTATAAAAAATTGACCATGATGAATATTTGTTAAATATGTTCTTTTTCACTCATATTATTTATTTGAGCCTCCTTAATTTCTTTCTTGCTTACTCTTACCTAGAGTGTTGTTAATTTTAGTAGCCTTAATTTTCTGGCATTATTGCTCCTATCTTTTATTTTTGCTTTCTATTTTATTATTTGGGTTCTTTGCTTTCTTCAAATTCTCTGTGAGCATATTTTATATCTTTATCTACCTTCTTAAATTGGGTGTACTAGTTGCAAATTATTCTTCTCTTCTAATAGGATCATCTTGTAACTGTAGTTTCTTCTAAGAATTGCTTTAGTTATCAGTCACCATTTCCACAGGAAATATTTTCATTATCAGTCAGTTCTACATATTTTGCAATGTTTACTGAGTTCTTCCTTGACTTAGTTATTTAGGAGTTTCTCATTTTCAAATGTATGGGATGCTTCTGGTTAGCCTTTGATTGTTGATTTGTAGCATAATAGCAGTGCACAGAGAGGGAATGATTTCTTTGCTTCCAATCTTTCAATGCTTATTAGGTAAGCTTTATAGGCTAGTATGTGAAAGATGTTTAGAAATGTTCCAGGTTTACAAGGAAAGATTATATGTTCTGTAGTAGTTCACAGTGATATCCTTTATGATAGCTTCCTATCAGGCTGTTATTTATGTTGTTGAAATATGTTGTTCTGTATTTTTACTGTTTTGTTGTTGCTGTTTTAGCTCTACCACTACTCACAGAGGTATATTGAAATCTCTCACAATGCTGGTAAATTTCCCCATTTATCTTGTAGTTCTGTCAATTTTTTTGTATGCTATATTGTTGGCAAGATTCAATTTAGTATTGTTTATAGCTTTCTGGTTAAAAGGTTTTATCTTCCACCATAGGATATAAGCTGTATAAGGGAGGGGCATCATTTGTTTTCCTTTTATTTACTTGTATGTCCTACTGTGTTAAATTATGCCGCTGGTGTGATCAGATACTACATCCTTCAGAAATGGCCAGAATAATAGGATGATCAAATGACTGTTGAAGGCATAGCAGAGGTGCCATCTCAGAGAAAGCACCTAGTGAAGATGGGATTTCATACTCTAGGGTGTAGTTCACACTCCAAATCTATGGCTATTATGTGTTGCTGTGTTACCAACATATACCATATGAGAAACAGGAATAGAATTAAGAATGGCCTTTAGTTCACAAAACAAACAGACCAGCAGAGCATAATAGAGAGTCTAGAAATAAATCCAAACATGTACTGCAAACTAATCTTTGACAAAGACACTAAAAGGACACACAGGGAAAGGATAATCTCTTTAATAAATGGTGCTAGGAAAATTGGATTTCCACATGAAAAAGAAATGAAATGAGATTGTGATTTTGTACATGTACAAAAATCAACTCAAAATGGATAAAATATTGAAATGCGAACTTGAAACTATAAAATCCTTAAAACAGAGCACAGAAGAAAAACTTCTCAGTACTGATCTTAGCAATGATATTTTAGATATTGCACCAAAATCTCAGGCTACAAAGGTAAAAATGCATAAATGGAACCACATCCAACTGAAAAGCTTCTGAACAACCGAAGGAACAATCAACAAAATGAATAGTGATCCATAGCCTGGGAACAAATATTTGCAAACCATACATCTGATAAGGGGTTAATATCCAATTAAAAAAAAACTCATGCAATTCGGTAAAAGAAAAACAGCCAGATTAAAGGGCAGGGAAAGGTCCTGAATAGACATTTTTTCAAAGAAGACATGAAAATGGACAACATCATTAATCATAAGGGAAATACAAACCCAAATACAAACCCAGTGAGTGTGAGATAACACCTCACACTCATTATGATGCTTATCATTAAAAAAAGCCAAAATATAGCATCTGGTGAGGATGTGGATAAAAGAGACCCCTAGTACATTTTCGGTGGGAATATAGATGATACAGCCATTATGGAAAATTGTATGGTAGCTCATAAATAAATTAAAAAGTAAACTATCATCTCACTCAGCACAGCCTCAACTGGGCATGTACTCAAAGGAAGTAAAATCACTACCTCACGAAGGTATCTGCACTTTTGTGGTCATTGCAACATTATTCACAGTAGCCAAGATACAGAAACAACCTAAGTGTCCCTCTGTGGGTGGATGATAAAGAAACTGCGGTATCAATTCACAGCAGTTGAACTATGGAGCCAGCCTATGTGTCCTTCAACAGATGAATGGATTATGAAACTATGGTATATATACACACAATGATATTTCACTTGGCCATAAAGAACAAAATTATGTCATTTGCAGGAAAATAAATGGAACTGGAGAATCGTATGCTAAGTGAGATTAGCCAGTTTCAGAAAGTGAAGGGCCATATGTTTTCTCTTATATGTGGAAGCTAGAGAGAAATTGGGAAACAAAAGGGACAAAATGAGGGGAGATACTAGTAGAATAGTGGAAGGGGGTTGAGGGAGGGAGGGAAGTGAAAATAAGAATGGATGAAGGAAACAGTTCAAATAATGCTACGTTCATATATGAAGTTTTTAATACCAATTTCAATAATATGCATGGGGCTGGGGAGGAAGCAGGGTAGGATCCAGAGGGAAATAACACCAAGTGCTGTGTGCATATATGTTTCTATCACTAGAGCCTCATTATGATGTGTAATTACAATGCACCAATAAAACATATTTGAAAAAGAAACTGCTATATATAATGGAATATACATCTTGTATGTGCTATATATGTATATATGCATTATATACATATGGGTGTCATATAATGGAATATTATTCAGTATTTAAAATGAAAGAGATCTTGCTATTTTCAACAATATGGATGAACCTGGAAAGCATTATGCTAACTGAAATAAGACAAACAGGGAAAGAGAAATATGCATGTTCACATTTATATGTGGAATTAAAATCAAAGGTCAAATACACAGAGATTGAGCACCAGTACAGTTGTAGTTACTAGGGACAGAGGGGTGGAGGAATGGGGGATATAAGGCAGCAGACTGGTAGGATGAACAGTCTGGAGATACAATGTGTGGACTATGGTTAATCAAATTGATCTGTTTTTGAGACTGTTGCTAAACAACTGCATTTTAGTTGCGGTTGCCACAAAAACAAATTTGTGTGAGGTATATGTTAATTTGCTCCGCTATAGTAACCATTTTAGTATTTCTAGGTATTCTTCCACATTGTGTTGAATACCTTAAGTATACACCATAAAATATATTAAAGAAAAAAAGAAAGAATGGCATCATGTACCACCATTCCAAGCAGCCTACTTGGGAAAATTTGTGTTTTCCTTCCCCACAATTATGGGATTTGTAAATTTAAAATTCCTGGTCTCAAGCTGGGCGTGGTGGTGCATGCATGTAATCCCAGTACTTGGGAGGCTGAGAATGGAGGATCCAGGTTCGCGGCCAGCCTCAGCTACTTAGTGAGGCCCTCTGCAACTTAGTGAGACCCTATTTCAAAATACAGAATAAAAAATAGGACTGGGGATATAGCTCAGAGGTAGAATGCCCCTGGGTTCCATCCCTAGTACCGCAAAAAAAAAAAAAAAAAAAAAAAAAAAAAAAAAATCCTGGTCTCCAAAGCAATATTTTTGCTATGCCACTTGCCTAGGCATTTAGGATTCCTTACTCCAACAGGTCAGAGGATAAGAGAGCTTGACCTTCCTGGTGGAGAACATTGACCCAAATAATCAGGAGAAGGTAGGCTGCTTCAGGAGAAGTGTAGACAGGGGACTCGTGGATATGTGGCACCAGGCAACCATCTAGGAACTCTTGACACTTCCCTGAGCAATTTTCAAAGTACATGATTTTTGTGATCAGCTGTTCACAGTGTGAGAAGTTTCTGCTCAGGGGTTCAGACTCTTGAGATAAGGGTATAGATTGTACAACTAGATAGGCTACTAAAAGTAGCAGAAGTGCTAGGTGTGAGTGAGGGGAATCCCAGATGGATAATAGAGAGAGAGAGATGAATACCAGCTGCAATGGTGAGAAATTTTTCTTGTAAGTTTTCCCAACAAAGAGGCCTACCTCTTTGTTCCTGGAGGAGCTGTTCCCAGACCTGATATAAAAAAGTAGGCTCAAGCAACACATGGAGTGGATTATAGAGGACTTAGACCCTCCTTTTCAAGACTGAAGGACCAATTTCCTCTGTCACTGGAGAGCTGTTGGCTGATGGCCTTCAATTCAGCGGTTTCTGGGAATTGTCCTTGACTGAAGAGAGTCATCTTCCTCAACACCATGTCTCCTTTTAACTCACATGTCCTCTTTTCTTGTATATTAATTTCCCACATTTTGTTTATCACATTAATATTTACAAAAATGAGATTTCAGGCTTTTAAAAAATTTCTATAGTTTTACTCTCTATTTCATTATTCTATTTTTCTCTCTATTTTTAGGTTTTAATTTTGTTTTTCATAGTCTTATGTGTATGATTTCCTATTTTGAAGAGAGATTGATAGTTGTTATTTACTTTATTCATAAAAAATATGTATGATTATATTTCCCCCATATTTGATTTTTTTCAAGTTTCCTCTATAAATTTTACATATGTCATATTTTTTCCTATTCTCTATTTATCTTTTGCTGAGCAGATGTTGTATCTGAGTCTTTTTTAAAACTTTAAAATAAGATATGTAATAACAGAAATATCTTCTTGCCCTTTCTTCTTACTTTATGGGGGAATATTAAAATATTTTTTCTTAAAACACAAATGTGTTTGTTGGTATTTAGAGTTTAGTATTCTACCAGTGATTTTCCTTGAATATTAGAATAAGGGGAAGATCTTGGGCAGCTATAGTCTGGATGGCTTTTATTCTAATTTTAAAAAAAAATCTAAACCAAGTGAGAGTATGAGAATTTAAAAGTACTTACCCAGTCCCCTCACTTTCAGTCACCATCTCACCAAATTAGAGCATATTAGCAAGGTCTGCCTTTTCAGGATCTTGTATGTATTTTTTTTCTTACAGAGTATACTAGTCTCTCTGGAAAAGAAATCCTGTGTCAGCTTCTCACATCTTTCAGATTTGTCTTTTATCCAGACACATTTTTTAAATTTGTGTTTAGAGACTTGAGACCATGTACTGGTATCAGTGTCAATGCTACTTTTTCACTATTGTAACACGATGAGTCCTTGAGAGATAACTGTCCCTGCTATAAAGAAAATAAACCAAAAGTGCTGTTTGAAGCTAACTAGTAGTTGATTGGTTCTCGTACCGTATTGATAGAATGGGAAACATTTGAGGAGATGATCATCAGTATGAGCTGTATATCTGTTTACAGTTTTTAAATTATATTCACAGAATTTGTTAAATAAGGTCCTGTTGACAGCATGCATACTCCTCTAGTATCCACATTCGTGAAAAACTACATTTAATAAGCAAATCAGCATGTTTATCAGTCAGATTTCTCAAGAGAACCAGAACCAATAAGATATATATAGAGAGAGAGATAATAAATGAGAGGGATTGATTAGGGGATTCGACTCGCATGATAATGATGGAGGAGTCCCACAATAGTGCATCTGCAAGTTGGAGAGCAAAGAAGTCTGCTAATGTGGCTCAGTTCAATCCAAAGGCCTCAGAACCAGGGAAGACACCGGGGAAACTCTTTGTCCAATGCTAAACTGCCAAAAACCTGGGGACTGCTCGTATAAATCTCAGAGAACAAAGGTTTGGAGTTCTGACGTGCAGAGAAAACAGCAGAAGGGTGTCCTAGCATCAGGAGAGAACAAATTCACTATCCCTTGGCCTTTCATTCCACCAGGGACCTCAGTCAATTGCATGGAGGCTGCTTGCACTTGAGGGCGGTTGTTTCTTATTCAGTCCACTTATTCAAATACAAGCCTCTTCAGGAAAAACTTTCAAATAATAATGCTTTACCAGCTATCTAAGTATCCCTTAATTTAGTCAGGTTGATGTCTAAAATTAATCAATATAGCATGCAATGTCATAGCAAGACCAATAAGTGATGATATATAAATTTGTATACATTTTATTTATCTCATAGCAAAATGTAATGATTTCTGCACATTCTGATATCTGAGTGAGGATGCTGGTATGTTTTTGTTTTTCCTTCCTTGTCCAGGAATGCTTAACATATAGCCTATCTCTGCAGCATGTTCAGGGGAACATCTTTACATATTTCCTTCAACATATCCAAATAAAAACCTCTTGGCTTTCAAAATGAGATTCTAGTTACACAGACTGCTTCTTTTTTTTTTTTTTGCAATACTGGGGATTGAACCCAGGAGCATTCTACCTCCGAGCTACACTCCCAGTCCTATTTTTTATTCTTTATTTGGAAACAGGGTCTCACTAAGTTTCGGAGGGCCTCACTAAGTAGCTGAGGCTGGCCATGAACCTGGATCCTCCTGTCTCAGCCTCCCAAGTATTGGGATTATAAGCATGCGCCACCATGCCCGGCCCCAGACTACTTCTTAAAACACCCAGGAGGCTGCTGTTTTTGCAATGTTGAACCCAGTTTTGATAATAGATGATGATTATATGGAAAAGTAATCATGGACCGGGCGTGGTGGCGCACGCTTGTAATCCCAGCATTCAGGAGGCTGAGACCAGAGGATCCGGGTTTGCGGCCAGCCTCAGCTGCTTAGTGAGGCACTCCGCAACTTAGTGAGACTCGGTTTCAAAATAAAGAATAAAAAAATAGGGCTGGGGGTATAGCTCGAAGGTAGAATGCCCCTGGGTTCCATCCCCAGTACCGCAAAAAAAAAAAAAAAAAAGAAAAGTAATCATGGGATGTGGTTGTGCACATGGAAAAGTTATGATGCATAAATTTCTGTTTCATTGAGAATGTATCATCCTACTTAAATTTTGAAAGGAAAGTATATGAAATTGGATTTCATAATTTTATTCATGCCATTTTATTCTCTAGTATCTTCATTTTATGAAAACCTACCCAGCTGTTATGGATTAGATATGGTTTGAATGTGTCCTATAGAGGTTCCTGTACTGGAAACTTTGTCACCAGTGTGGTGGTGTTGAGGTAGGGAATCTTTAAGAAGTAGAACCTAGTGGAAGATAATTAGGCCATGGGGTACCACTCTCAAATGAGACTAATAAAGGTCTTGTGGGAATGGATTCATTCCTGGTATAGGGAGCATGGCACTTCTTGAATTTCTCTTTTGCATGTATTACTCACCACTCTCAAACATACTCCCATCATTGTGATGCCATCCATCATTAGAGCCTGACTAGACCTGAGGATATGTAGATGTCATCCTCTTGAATTCTGGAACTGTGAACTAAATCAACCTATCTTAACTTATCCAGCCTCAGGTATTTTGCTATAACAATACAGTATAGACCAAGACAAAAAAATTGGTACTAAGGAGTGGATTTGTTGTTTTAACAATACCTGAAAATACAAAACAAAGCTTTGAAACTGGGTAATGGGCAGAAGTTGGGAGAGTTGAGATAAAGAGGCTAAAAAAAAGCCTAGGATGCTGTACATGAAGGATTATGGATAATTCTGGTGAGATATCAGAAAGTAAGATGACTAGAGAAGAGCTAGTATTCCTTGTAGACTCAATAAATCATATTGACCAGAATGCTGATAGAAATATAAACTGTAAAGAGTATGTAGATAGAAAGAGAAATACTTTATTGGAATTTGGAGTAAAGTTAATCTTTCTTATGAAGTAACAAAAAGCTTGACTGCATTGTGTCCATGCCCTAAGACTTTGTGGGACTTAAGAATGATAGACTAGTTTATCTGGTAGAGGAAATTTCTAAACAATAAAGCCTTCGAGCTGTTGAGTGTTTAATTGTAACCAATTATGCTCAGATTCAGGGAAAAGAGATGGCTTGCAGGCAGAATTATAATTAAAATGGAAGAAAAGAGGAAAGTGAGAAATTTGTAACCTAGCCAGGGAAAGAATAATGGAAAAGCATACATGGGTGCAGCCCAGCAGCCACCTGCTAAAGGGATTTGCACAGATAAAGTCAGATGCTATGCTGTGGGATCATGGTGGTTTCCACTAAGATTTCAAAGGAAAGCATGGAGGGCCAGGAAAAAACCTGTGGCAGGAATAGAGCCATTCTGGAACTTATCAACTGGAATGCCTAGTGGAGCTGTGGAAGTGGAGCCACATTCCAGAATGATAAAGCCACTCCTGGCCACATGCAGTGAAACCCAGATCTGTGGGAGGCGGCCACCCAAGGCGTTGAAGGGCAGCTCACCTCCCCAGGGCTCGGGGCTTGGATATAATGTTTGCCCTGCTAGATTTCCGTTTTGCCGAGGGCCCTTCCTATGTCCCCATTCTTTCCTTTCAGAACAAGAATGCTACCCTCTCTCTCTTTTACTTTTGTGTCTTGGAAGCATGTAACTTGCAGATTTTGTAGGCTCACAGCAAAAAGTTTTCCATGAGTTTCAGATGAAACTTTGAATTTGAGATTTGAGTGATGCTAGAAGTGTTAAGACTTTGAGTTTTAGTCGGCTTTTCTCATCACTTGGACCAAAATATCCAACCAGAACAACTTAGAGGAGGAAAGATTCATTTAGGCTCACAGTTTTGAAGGTTCAGTCCATAGTCACCCGGCTCCAAGGACATGCTTTCAACACATGAGCCTTTTGGGGTACATTCCACACACAAGCCCTAGCACGTTGAGACTACTGGCAGGAACTAAATATTTTTGACTTTGTGAGAAAAATACAATCTTTGGGGGCTGGGGAAGAATGCTATGATTTGAGTATTTCCACCAAGGTTTCATGTGCTGGCAGCTTTGTTTCTAGTGTGAAGATATTGGGATTTCAAAACCTTTAAGAGGTGGGGCGCAGTGAAAAGTGATTAGGGGATGAGAGGTACCACCCTTGGAATGGATTACTGTAGGTCTCATGGGACTGGATTAGGTTCCTCAAGTATGAATCGGTATAAAGGAGCCTGGTACCTGCTCTGAATTTCTCTTCTGCACATGCTGCTCTCTGTTCTCATACACACTCTCACTCCTGTGATGTCACCACAATGAGGATCACACCAGGGTAGAGCAGATGCTGGCACTATGCCCTTGAATCTCCAGAAAAAAATTCTTTTCTTTATAGGTTAGCCAGGTTCAGGTATTTTGTTATACAAACATGGACTAAATCTTGGCCTTTAAAGATTGGAGTTTTACCAAGTACTCCTTTCATATTATGCAGGCAAAAGAAGTGTCTACTTAAGAAATAGAAATGTATTATTTAAAATTAAGTTTAGCTGCAAGTGCCTGAAAACCCCAAATAATAATGTTTTAAACAAGACAAAAGTTGGTTTGACTCTTAAACAGAAGTCTGAGCATGGAGCCTGGCTCTTTCCATTTTTACTCTGCTATCCTCAACATGACCTTCGATTTCATGACCATTATTGGCTACTGTAGTGCCATTCATTCTGTCTTCATTACAAAAGGAACAAAACAGTCATCTTCTAATAGAAGAGCTGGAATGAAGACTGCCTTCCTATAAAGATATTTTGCAGAAGTTGCATCAATCCTTTCTCTTTCCCTCCCATAGGAAAATACTTAGTTATTTGCCATCCTAGCTACAAAGAAAACTGGAGAATTTCCCTTTTATTCTAAATATTTTCAACTAAAGATGGACAAATGAGGGAATAGATGTTGGGGGACAGTGATATTCTGTGATAGAGTAAATACCCTTGAGGAAAACATACCAGTATTAGCTTCTTATTTGTTGTTGTAACATATTACCAAGATTTAGTGGTTTATAACAACATACATCTTTATAATTCTGGAGGCCAGAAATCCAAAATGAGCTTCACTGGACCAAAGTCAAGGTGTTGGCAGAGCTATGTTTCCTCCAAAGACTTTTGGGGGAGAATTTGTTTCTTTGCTTTATCTAGCTCTGAGAGCCATCCACACCTCATACCCTCCTTCTAGCCAGCAATAATATCACCTGACCTCCACTCTGTCATCACATCTCCTTTTCATCGTCTGCTTTCATTACGACGTCACTCTCTGTCTATACTATCTTCCTCTTTCAAAAACTCCTGTGGGCATTTTGGCCTCACATGGATAATCCAGAATATTCTACTCCTCTCAAGAGCCTTCATTTTAATCACATCTGAAAAGTCTCTTTTGCCACTTACGGTAACATTCACAGACTCAGAGGATTAGATGTGGATATCTTTAGGAAGCATTAGTCCACCCATCATAAAATAAAAATTTAGAGATTAAAATTTAGATAAAGCACCAAAAGACATTAATACTATAAAACATTTTATAGTGTACTAAGTATTTCCACATTTCATTACTAAAAATTGTTCCAAGTTAGGCAGTCCAGGCTTCCGATCTCAATTTAAAAATCATATCCAAGTTCAGAGAGCTTAGTGGAGTTTTTCAAAGTCATGTAGTTATTAATGAAGTTAGCGCTGAAGTCCAGTGCCTTCTAATAGATTCTATTGCTCAATACCATTTTAATATTGAGATTTCCCATCCATTGAGTTGGAAGCCATTTTCTTCCTAAGTTTTTCCTAAAGCACTTCAGTTAAAATTGTCTAGAAAAAGTGATCAAATTCTGCCTTGTGGGATATGCCCCCCACCCCAAACTAAGCTTCTTGAAGCAAATAAACAAAAATGGTTATCCTGCTATCTTTACCTTCTCCTAAACAAACTCCAATGCTGTGATGGATAGTTTTATGTGTCCTCCTTTGTAGTCTACAAGTTTTCAAACACTAATTTACATACTTCTGTGAAGTATTTTGTAAATGTGATTAAAGTTCATGGTCAATTGACTTTGAGTAAATCCTGATTCAATCCAATGAGAGGTCTTCAGTGTAGAATTGAATGTCCCTGAACAAGAAAGTCTTCCTGTAGAGAGCAGGCCCAGTATGAGCTGAGGAAGTCCAATCTAAACCTCAGCTGTCACACAATCATCTAAGATACTTCCTTGCAATAAATCCCGTAGTATATTTTTCCTACTGAATTTGTTTCTCTATTTGAACTTTGAATGATACCCTAGGTTACCAGTATATTCTTGGTTCTTCAACAATGTTGGTTGATCAAAACAAATGAACCCCCCCCCCACAAAAAAAAAATCAGAGGATTTTGGTGCTATTTGGTACTACATGTTGAAATTAAAGTCTCAGCCTCTCAAGTAGTGGGATTACAGGGGTACACTACCACATCCAGCTTAAAATTATTTATTTAATCAAAGTCTACACTATGATTACATTTATTTTGAATAAGAGTCAGTGTTTTATTTCCAAAGACAACAATTTTTCTTTCTATATATCTGCCTACATTCTAGGAGTTGCTATGATCACTGCAGTACCTAAATATTCATCCATTCATTTAGCAAATAGGAATGTATTGTCTATGTCCTAAAACTATAAATTGCCTTAGTGAATAGACAGAAAGAGACTTTGCCTTCAGAAAGAGACAGTGCTTACAGCAGAGGGAATATAAAGATAGAGAAGTAGATATTTACCTAATTCTTTCTAAGGTAGCCATAGAGAGCTACAAGTTCTTACTGAAAACAACATTCTACTTTCTTAAAATTCATAGTTGAAGCCAGGTGTGGTGGCTCACACTTACGATCCCAGCACTTGAGAGGCTGAGACAGGAGGATCACAGGTTTGCAGCCAACATCAGCGGCTTAGTGAGGTCATCTGCAGCTTAGTGAGACCTTGTTTCAAAATAAAGAATATAAAATAGGGCTGGGGGCATAGCTCAGAGGTAGAACGTCCCTGGGTTCAATCCTCAGTTCTAAAAAAAAAAAAACAAAATCATAGTTGAACTCTGAAATTGCCTCAATTTTTAAAATTTATTGTTCTTTCCTGATGAGAAGGAGTTAGAAGCTGATAAGAGAAGTTACTTCCTTTTTACCACCTCCACTAAGAAGAAAAGCCCTGTTTTAGCCTAGAAAAGAGGAAGTCAAAAGAAGATAGAAAACCTCTGCATAATAGGTCAGGAAATTCCTGGAATGCCAGCCTGTTTCCAACACCAGAAGGTAATTACTTGTATGATCCTGTATTGTTGAAAGGGAATAAACCCTGAATGCTCCAAAAGAACCAAATGCCAGGCAGTGGTTATCAGTTTTGGTAGGAAGGTGAGCCATAGAACCCACATCTCAGATTTTTTTTTTTTTTTTTTTTTTGCCTTGGCTCTGACTAAAATGAAAGACTTGAACCAGTAACTTCTATCCCAGACAGGCATAGTGGTATACACTTGTTATCCCAGTAATCGTTGTATACTTAGTGATATTCCCTGTTTCTACGTTTTTAGTAAATTAACTTCAACCTCTGTATTACTGAATAAATTTGGCATAAACTCAGACATATTTAGCTATATTTATGTATATGCAAGTTATGAAATAAAAAAGCATTATGTAAAATATTAGCTTCCTAACACACACACACACACACATACACACCCATACACACACATACACACGGTTAGATGGTGTCATCATTCTGTACTTCCATGCTTTCTGATGGCTCACAATAGCCATTTTCCTGTCACTGTCTTCCACCTTCTGCCATATCTTCACCTGTTCCCATGTGCCCATGTTCTTATTAATAATTTTACTTTTTACAAGTATTGCCATGTGTTCTGAATGACTCCATTCCTTTAATAATTTTATCTCATATCCTACTTGATTTGTATTAGGCTTTTTTTGTAATTTCTCTAAGCAATAAAATGGCTGCTCAGAGAAATCAGCTTCTCAATCAAATGACCCTTGAACACAGGAGAACTCTCCTAGGGAAGTGGGACTCTACTTTGAAAGGATTGCTACATGAAATTTTCAAAGAGGTTTTTTTTTTCTTCACCATTTTTTTCTTTAGTCTTTCTTGAGTGACTCAGAATTAGACTATTTTCAACATACACAATTACCATGTTATCTGTGTCAATTTGCAGTAAAAAATCAGCAAAAAAAAATTCTTCTAAAATGATATCTTTTGAGTAGCTTTTCATACTGCATGTCTTATAAAGAAAGTACCTCTAATGGTTTTCCCAAAACCCTTGAAATTTTCACTTGAGGCTCTTGTGGGCCAGGGGAGTCTGCATTTCCATTGTTAATGGTTTGGAGAAGTGTGGGGATCTTTCTCTATCCCTAGCACAGAAGGTAGGAAATTGATCAGTTTTTGACCAGGACTGTGACTCATTGACCAACCTTACATTTAGTTAAAAAAAAATAAGAGTTGGAGGCCAGCCCTTTATAAGGTACTTATTTATGAGGTATTTATTTATGAGATATTTATTTATGAGGTATTTTGTTTTAGAAAATTAAACACAGAGGTCTAAATGATCTTCTGGTTAAGTTATAAAGTACCAGATCTGGTGAGGTGATAATAAAGATCTTGTGTCTTTTTGGATGACAAGTTTGAGTTTGAGTGACAAGTTTGGGAGACAAGAAAGACCTTTGAAAAGTCAAACCATCTTGACCAAATGTTTCTCCTCTTCTAAGCACAATCAGAAGACAAATTGGCCCTCTTAATTCCAATATTAACCTTCCACCCTTGCTTCCAAGGTATAATCTTGCTTCTCTGTGATAGAAATTTTGGTTTACCTTTCTTGATGTCTATCAAGAAAATACAAAGAAGACTGTAACTGTTGATAACTAACTGGTAATGATCCAGAAATAGCTCTGACAAACCAAGACTAAGTTAAGAAGATGTGCCTGAGAGAAGAGCTGTATTACCAATGCTATGCAAACAGCTGACATTTCCATGCCTGGGCTGAGGTCTAACTCCATTCCTTTAGGATTTATTTTTTTTAATTGGTACATTGTTATTATACATCATAATGAGATTAAGAGTGATAAAAACATATATTCACATAGCACTTGATGTGACTTCCTTTGGGATCCATTAGCAATTTGCCATTTGAAAACAAGGATATTCTTCTTTTATGTTTTGATACTAGGATTGAACTGAGGAGTGTTCTACCTCCAAGTTACACTCCCAGCCCTTTTTATTTTTATTTGGAAACAGGATCTCTCCAAGTTGCTAAGGGCCTTGCTAAGTTGCTGAGGCTGGTGTTTAACTTGCAATTCTCCTGTCTCAGCCCCTCAAGTACTGAGATCATGTGTGTGGGCCACAACACCTGTTAAGCAGAAGCTTAACAAGAAAATGCAGATAAACCACAAAAAAGCACATTAAATTTTGTAAATTTTTAATTATTAAAGTAACTCATGTTGATGATAAGAAATTCAAGCTGCTCATAAATGTTAGAAGGAAACATTCTCCATTTCTTCATTCTTTTTTCACTCCCTAGAAGTAATCACTATTAATGGTTACTAGAAATATCTCTCCTCAAATTTTCTCTGTACACGTAAGCATAATATTTTTATTTTTCCTCAAATGTGTCACATATGCAATATTCCATGAGTTATACTTTTCAATTAGCAATGGATTTTGAACATTTTTATGTAAATACATATTGCTCTTCCATTTTCTTTCAAGGCCTACACTAATAGCACTAGTAATAATTTTCATTTGTGCATTTTTTTTTTAATAAAAGATCTAGTGTGCGTTTGAGAAAGGAAAACAAAACAACAAAGCCCATAGAAGAGAAACCCAAGGCAACTTGTGATAAAAATAAAATTGAGGTGTCTGATGTATTTTGTATTTTGTATTTAGGACAGGTTTATCTTAACAGGGAAATTTGAAAGAAGTAGTCTTAGAAATGAGGTATATTAGAGACAGACTTTGAAGAATGAATATGTTAGCCATCTTTTTGTTGCTGTGACAAATGCCTGGGGAAAACAACCTAAGTAAAGGAATATTAATTTTGTCTCCTTGTCTCAGAGGTATCAATAGATGGCTGGCTAGGCCCATTGCTACAGGCCTGGGATGAGGTAAAGCATTATGGCAGAAGAGCTTGGTGGAGCAGAGGTACTTACCTCGTAGCTTCCAGGAAGCAGAGACGGTTGGGGAAGTGGCCTGGGACAAGATATACCTTTCCAGGGCATGTCCTCAGTAGCCTACTTCTTTCATCTCCTCCAGTGTCCACCACCTCCATCCAACAATACCATCAGATTATTATTATTTTTAATTTTTATTGTTTTGTTTGGTACTTGGGATTGAGTCCAGGAGAATTCTACTTCCAAGCTTCACCCCAGTCCCACTTTTTTACTCTTTATTTTTGAAACAGGGTATTACTAAGTTGTGGTGGGCCACACTAAGTAGCTGAGGCCAACCACAAACCTGGATCCTCCTGTCTCAGTCTCCCAAGTACTGGGCATACAAGCCACCATGCCCGGCTTCCATCAGATTATTGATTCATCAGAGATTTAATCCCTTCACGAGGGCACAGCCCTTATGACCCAAGTACTCTTAAGAGCCACACTGTATTGGACTCTGCTGCATGAAAAACCAATCCTTCAACACATGAGCCTTTGAGGACACTCCAGATCCAAACCATATGTGTAATAAGTTGCTGTAAAGAAATGGGGGAAAATCATTTTGGTCATGAGCAAAACACTAGGGGTGAATAATGAAGGGAAGATTCCTTATAACTGCCCAGTAATTGCAGAAATTTGGGGATAGAAGATAATCAGCACAGTCATAGGAGATAAAGTTAGAAATATAGATTTCAGAGGACAGAATTAAAACATAGTTTGGGTTTAGATAGTGCAAGACCTTAATTTGGGGTTTAACAGTTTTTATTTTAAGCTGCAGATTAGGAGTTTTCAATGAAGGTGAAGGATGCCTTTGCCCCCCCACCCCCCTCCAGAAGTAAGTGGCAATGTCTGAACACATTTTACATTGTAGCAGTACAGTGAGGTGCTAGGCATCAGCTGGTAGCAGAGGTGCTGCTACACATTGAATTAGGCACAGGAAGCCCATTTTCTACAATGAAGACATATCATTTCCCAAAATGTCAATACCTTCAAGGCTGTGAAATTCAGATGAGGCCTGAAATTACTAAATTTTGGACATTATCCTTAAACAAACAAAAAGTTTAACATATTAATATACATGAAAAGATAAATTAAATATTTTACGTAATTTTATGCATTATTTAGTTTTATTTATTAGCCATATGTGACTCATTCTTCTCCTCCAAATATGTTGTTAATATTTGATTATATCATTAAATATTAACTATTATTTAGTGAGAAAAAATGAGTGAATTTACTTCATTATTAATGAATTCTCAGTTTAGCTTTATGACATATTGCAACTCCAAGTTCTATTTCTCTTTTAAATTTACTTCTATTTGGTTTTTCCCACTGCTGCAGGTGAAAAGAATACTTTACAAAGGAACGTAGGCACAAATAGAACAAATGTACCATTATCTACATTTATTAAATCATGATATTCATTTCTAAAGCCTACCCACTAATCTGCACAGGTTTCTGTTGAAATTTGATAAGTAAATTTCTATCTTTATTAATGTCAATCATCTATTCTTCCCAGGTTATCAAAAGGTGTTATATTTTTATTCTATTAACAAGTAGCTTCTAAACCTAACAAAAATCTTAACATGAAGGTATTTTAACAACACTAGAATATCTTTTTCAAATTTTTAAATTTTGAAAATAAGAGTTTTTGTTTTTTCCCTAGTAATAAGATCACATTTGGACAAATGTATTTCCAAATGAACGTTGTTGAAATTCCTTCTACACAGCATGGGTTTGTTTGAACAGGATTTACTTTCTCACTTATTGTTAATTCAGTCTTTACTTTGGGGATATATATTTAGTGTATTTATTTATTCAATATTGGCTGGGCTGCATATTTCTAAAAACTACTCAATATAGAAAGGAATAACATATTTGGAAACTTCATTTTTATAAAAGAAAACTGTATATTTCTTCATTAACTGTTATTTTACTTATTTTAAATTCTCTGACATGCAAAAGCCAACAAGCCTTTGTATAGTATTTATATAATTTGTACACTACCTTCAATTTCATTATAAAGTGATTTTAGCCAGGCAGGTGATGCAACACTGTATTCCCAGAACTTGGGAGGCTGAGATAGGAGGATCTCAGGTTTCAGGACAGCCTCAGCAGTGTGAGGACTTCTCAGCAATATAGAGAGACCCTCTTTCAAAACAAAAAAATAAAGGGTTGGGGGTGTACCTCTGAGGTAAAATGCTCCTGGCTTCAATCCCCAGTATCACCAAAAAGAAATGATTTTAAAGATTCTGCTAATTCATTTTACAAAATAAATGACTGCATTCTATATAAACCCTTGTACTATGCAATGTTAAAGTAAAGGATTCAGTAAGAATGCTATGTCCATAGACCTAGCACATGACTTCTCAGGAGACCAGTGGTGTTTCTGACCATGCATAGTATTTTAATATTGAGTACAATGGAAGTTAGTATTCAAAATGCTTAGTGCTTCTAAATATTTTAAATAAACATAAAAAATAGGCATTTAGATGATTTCTTTCTGAACCTCAACAAATAATGTAGTCTCTATGGAGATCTCTAAATCTGAAAGTCATGAGATTTCTGATGATGAATCCAGTGTTTTAGGGAGTTAACAGAGGTGATGGTCTGTTCTCAGGGCCACATATGGATGAATTTCAAGATTAAGAATTGAAAAAAGTTTAAGATAGAACAGTCTAGAGAAATCAAGGCATAAGGCCAAGATAGGGGTCTTAATTTGACAGTGTTTACAAATATTGAATTAATAATTATGTAACAGTAGGAATCACATGAGTGCATAGAACTAGAAAGAAAGAAAAAGAAAGAAAGAACATCTTAGATGAAAATAACAATATTATTGGAGATAGGAAATTTAGGCAAGTTCTAGGATGTTGCTATATTTGGGGCAGGAAGAGCTAGTGACCTTGTCAACCCTTGATAGTTTTATCATTAGTGGTCTTTATTTCTGAAATAGCAAATAAATTTTCATTTCTCATTTGGATTCAAGTCAGTATTGTTGTGGTATCCTTTCTTAGGAAAATAAAAAGCATGGTAATAATATTTACTAACAAATTCTAGTTGCTTCCCATTAGTCATTATTGTGGAACATTATCATTGATGATATCAATTAATCTTGTGGAAAAGTTTTAAAAGTCACTCAAAGATAATGCAAGTATTTTATTCTAATAATAATGCTGTTTTTTTTTAACCTACATTCATCTCTATAATGAAAAGGATAAATATTAACTCTAATTTCCACCATCATTCTGTTTGTTAGTAAAATGATAAGTATCATAAATATGTCTCATAAAAGGAGATTGGGTACTACCATTCTTTCACAGCTCAGTTTCTGTGACACTTTCTGGGAAATTGTCATTCCTGAGATTTTCTACCCTTCAACTAGGCTGTACCTTTTTAGCAATGCTCTCTTGACCCAGTTTTTGTTTTTGTTTGGCACTAGAGATTCTACCCAGGGATATTTTACCTTTGAGTTAAACCCCCTAACCCTATTTTACTTTTTATTTTGAAATAATGTCTAATTACGTTGCTCGGCCTCCTCAAATTGCTGAGGGTGGCTTTGAACCTGTGATCCTTCTGTCTCAGCTTTCTAGGTATTGGTATTACAGGCATGTGCTATCATGTCTGACTTTGACCCAGTTTTGAGACCCTGGGTAGCTGTTAGTCAGTTGTCCTTCTTGAACAGCTAATTAAGTCCACATCCTGACCTTCCCTGTTCTTGGCAACTCATACTATGGGCTCTATGTACCCACCTTAATTGCCTCAGATAGCAGATAACCTAGGTTAATTTTAGGTGTCAATTTGACTGGAATGAATGATACTCAGATAGCTGGTAGACATTATTTCTAATTGTGTCCCTGAGAGTGTTTCCAGAAGAGAGTAGCATTTGACTTAGGAGACTGAGTAAAGAAGATCTGCCCACACCTAATGTGGATGTGCATCTTCCAATGTGCTGAGGTTCTGAATAAGACAAAAAGGCAGAGAAAAGGTGATTTCTTACTGTCTGCTGGACCTGAATCACTCTTCTCCTGCCCTTGAACATCAAAGTCCAGGTTCCCGTGCCTTCAGTCTCTAATGCATACAGAGTAGTGACCTTCTCCATCTTGGTTCTCAGGTCTTTGGCCTCAAACTGAGTGCTACATCATCAACTCCACAGCCTCTCCAGTCTTTGGATGAGAATGAATTATACCGTCAGCATCCATGATTCTCCAGCTTGCAGGCAGCAAATTGCTAGACTTCTTGACCTCCAAAGGTTCCTAAACTGATTCTCATAATAAATCTCCTTTTACATACCCATCTATGTATATCCTATTGGTTATGTTTCTCTTTAGAACCCTAATACAGGAGGACAGCTCCAATGCCCCTGAAAATATTCCAATTAGCTAATCCTGAACCTGTTCTCCCTGCCTCCCTTTTCTTCATGCAGAAACCAAAATAAAGGTGGTTGTTTGCAGTTCCTTCCTTTCCTCTTCCTGATGAACAACCCTGGTCCTTTCCTTAAGAGGCCTTGAAGGATGTGCCATGCCCTCCTCAGGGAACTGTAGTGTAATAAACTGTAAAACACTTTCTGGATCTACATCTGACCTCAACATACCTGACCCAAGGTTATAAGGTTAAAGCACAAACCTAGTCTAGTTTAGTAGTTAATCCTTTTCACCAAAAGCTCCTTAACACATGTCTACCTTGTGTTAAGCATTGTCACCTTGACTTGAAATTACTTATTCAATTGTGTTTTGTTCTACTAGCTATAGTAGAATAGAGCTATCTTTTATCTCTCTAACTCCCATTTCTAGCATCATTCCTGATATATGGTAAGTGCTCAATAAAAGCAAAAGTGATCTGAAATAATACAGTGCTGAAGTGAATGGATAGTGCTTTTAGCATAAAAAGATAGCACAAAGCCATTCTCTGGTCCTTAAGCTATAAATAATTCCTCTACTGAAGACACTGATCATTACTTTGGACAAAATCAATAGTCAACTTATTACATTCTTTTTATAGTATTTAATCCACTTGAGAACCATTGCATTATGTGACCTTCCTCATTTTAATCCAGATTTGTTTTTAAGTGTGGTCTTTATAAAAGGAGGTGATTTGTCCTACCTCTTTGATCCCATTATTCTTTCACTGTAACGAATGGTGTTGATGGTGTAAAGCTCCACCCTACTGCTTTCGCTTGACAATACATTCCTTCTTTCAGCAGCCTGGAGTGTTGGCTACTGGCAACTGGTCTTAGCCAAAAAGAACAGTCTCATGTAAGGTGATGTCAATTCCCAAGGATAGTCTGTATACAGTTTGACACAGAAAAAGGTGAGGGGCTACAAGCCTCCTGTCTCCTAGTGAAACATCTCTAAAGTGTCATTCTTACTCCAGAACTCTGAATGGAATCCACTGAGGTCTCTGTGGTCACTCCTCAGAAAATCAGCTTATTCATCTGCCTAATCCTGCTGACTTTCGTACAGGTATTTATTATTCCTGAGTCCACCCCAATGAACTAGCACTTGTACATACTTGTCTCTGTGTCTCAGTATCTCTTTACCAGGGAAACCAATTTAGGATACTCACTTATGAAATAGATGTACAATTAATTTCAAATGTGCAATTACCATTAAAAATTACTCAATCCAATGCATTGATTGATTTCACACTTTGATGCAAAACTAGATTTTGTGAGCTATGTCAATAAATAGTAGACATACTTAGACATACTAAGGAAATTGATGCCTTATTTCCTTCTTTTTCACATTTCCCCAATTTTGTTGGTATTTTACAAAGTTATTTTTAAAAGAGTGATTGATAATTCCTTCTCAAGACAAAAACTCTTATTCTAGTTATCTTTCACAGTGAAATAGACTTTAAATTTTTTTCTGCATTTTCTTTAAAATAAAACTAGAAAGAGTGATCTACATGTAATACTCAAAGTAACTGACAGTACATTTTACACATTTTAGATAAACAAATATACCACAATGTTTGAAAATGGTTTGTAATGTGAGGATACTGAACAGAAAAAAAAATCCCCAAAATACTTTTAGGTCTTAACAAAAAAAATCCATATTAGTATGTAGTTATTTTTATAGTGTTATTTAACACTGAGCCAGTTTCCTTGTGACTGTTTTAATCATTCTTAACTAGGCATCATCTCCTAAGGGAAATCATACATGCTTATGGACTGTGTTTCATATGTTCCAACTCAGATTCTCTTTACTTTTGAGGTTTGCAGTATTAGTGTGATCCTGATACAACAAATCTGCCAAAAAAAATTCTCACTAAACTAAGAAACCTAGAGAATAATTTTGAGCACACTGAGATTCCATCAGCATCAGAGACTTTTTTTTTTCATCTCTGTTTTCATTTAACATGACCACAACATTAAAGAGAAATGAAAAAGAAAAGATAGTGGAAAGAGGGAAGAAGACATTGCTTTTTCTTCCCAATAAGAGATAAACTGAGAAGGAATATTCTAGAGTTTCTGAGATAAAAAAAAAGCAGGTGGAAAGTAAAGAAGAGAAATAAAATGACATCAGCCTATATTAAGAACTGCAGTAGTTCAGGTTGATTATTCTTTGCCAAAGATGCTTTTGTTTTCTTAGAATAAAGCAGCTAAGCTAATGTTTGGCATTTTGGCAGAAAAATGGAACAGGAAGAATATTAGGCCACCTTTAATTTAAAATCAGCTGTCCTCATCTGATCATAATATATTTTATAAAAGTAAATATGCAAAATAACTCACCTAGACTACAATGTCACTTGCCTGGCTGAAGTGTGTTGCAGATAATTTTATTTCTGCTTCTACCTCCACTGCAACTTATGGCTTTCAAAATTGATGACAGTTTGATCTTGCATGTTTTAAATCTAGACAAAGCAGCCAAGCCAAAATACTGACTTTTGATCTAAAGGTAGGAAAAAATGTTAACATTATAACCAAAGTAATTGTCAGTTTTGCTTTTTAAAATTCCCGCTTCCTTATGTCTTTAATGATGCCATCTATTAATTTATGAAGGCTGGCTCAGGATTGACAGGAGGATATTCATTCCCTGGTTCTACCTATAGTTCCAGCTAAATTTATTCCATTTGGAATGTTGGTATAGCCATAAAGCATAGTGATTAAGATTCACGGTCCTCAGAGTTGTACCTTGCTTTAGAATTCGAGTCTGTCACTACAATGTCAGACAAGTGTGTTAATCTATTTAAACTTATTTCCTCTGCTCTAAGCTGGGAATGGTTACTGCATCTCCATTATAGTGCTGTTGTGAGGAATCAGTGTGCAGAACACACTTGGTTTGTTGTCTGCTATGGGATTCTCAATCTCCTTTGAACCTAGCCATAGAAGAGGACTGTTAGTTGGCAGTGGCATCAGCACACTCACAAAATCAAGTACACAAAAATGGAATAAAGATAGAAGTCAAAAGAGCACCTATGTTAATTATAGAGGACAGGCTGGAGGGCATTGGTGAAAGTCAAATCACATTCTCTGCAAACTCTAGAATGAGGCAGATTTATCCTGATATAGTCACATGGTCTCAGCAGAGTGGACACCTGCTCCTCCCCAACCCCGACCCCAGAAGCTCACACCCTGGAGAAAGATGAGGGTCCAGGTGGGTATCTCAGTGTTTTCTCTCAAGTTTGTAATCTCAAAGGAGACTCTTTCTTCCCAGGGACAGAGTGATAAAAGAACAAATTTCAGATATAGAATTACATTTACTCAGCTACCTTTAGAGGAAGAAGTTAGACTTTAGAAGTTGGTGGAGCAAGGCCAATCAATGACTTATCATTATTAACTGACAATGATTTATTTATTTTACTTATCATGGTCAACAACATGAAACTATGTGGGACTTATTTTCTGTCCCATCTTTGTTTTTCTACAGGGAATATAATGATTTTTTCATGGAAGTCAAAGCTAAATTTTAAAAATGTATAGGGGGAAAATAACTCTGAGGGAAATAAACTGTAAAAATAAGTCTACCTTGAACATGTATGCAAAATATATGTAATATAGGATTAAGAGGTGTTTGCAATGTTATGGGTGGAATAATAATAAATTGTAGACAAAGGAAGGTAACACAGTATAGTTAAAAAGAGCGTGTTTTTAATCTCTAATGATATATCCAGATTGAGATAAAATAATCTTATTTGAAATACAGACTGAGAAATGTACTCCATATTCATTTGCAAAATATAAATTTCATTCAGAAATATGATACTGCTCAAAGCTGTAGATATCTCTATTTGGTTCTCAACATATAGCTGAGGAAATGAACTGCATGTTTATTAGTTTGTGACATTCATGTGTATTTCCTTTCCAGTCCTCTATATTTTCCATTTATATGTTAATACCTCTCTATTCTTCACTGTCTCTACCTACAATTAAGGAATATATAACAATGGAAACCATATTGTAAAATGTTCTAAAATTTTGTTTCTGTAACAGATAATAATCACTAAGAGCCAAGGACACATGTAAAGCAGAAAAAGGTTTTCAAACATGAGCTGATGAATAATGATTTTCTTAAACTATATACTATTAAAATGTAACTCAGTAGGGACTTGGGTGATGCAAAAAGAGATTAGATGAATAACTAATTTTGAGAATTATGTAATATTAAAATAGTTATAAATCATTTATAACTTATGGTTTGAATTTATAAATTATATTTTAAGTTATAAAACTTAAACTATCAATGAACAATATCTATGATACCATACCCTATTATTTTATTTTTATTAACCAATGTTAATTCATTAATATAGTTCAATGTGATTATTTCAAATACTACAGTGTGCACAGGCCAAACCCATATTCCCTTAATCCACCCTGTCTCTTTTCCTAGTCTCTAGCAAGCACTATTCCACATTCAGATTAATTTTTATTTTTAAACTTACATATATGAAAAAAAAACAACAGGCTACACTTGTTTTTATGGATCTGGCTTATTTAACTTTAAATAATGTTCTCTAACTTGGTCCATTTTGCTACAAATGATAGGATTTCATTCTTACTTATGGCTGAATAATATCTCACTGTGTATATATACTACTTTATAAAATCCATTCAGATGTTCACAGGCACCTAGGATGATTCCACATCTTAGCTATTGAGCATGGGTCCACAACAAATATGGGCATGCCAGCTTCTCTTTGGTATGTTGACTTAATTTCTTGTGGATATATATATACCCAGAAGTCGGACGCCCAGGTCATATGGTAGGTCCATTTAGTTTTTAGAGGGAACCTCCATACTGTTCTCCATAATAGTTGTACTAATTTACATTCCCACCAACAGTGTATAAGAGTTCCTTTCTCTCCACATCCTCAGCAGCATTTGTTATTTTTCTGGGTTTTGGTGATAGCTACTCTTAACCACAATGAAATGGTCTCTCATTATAATTCTGGTTTGGATTTTTTTGATGGCTAATGATTTTGAATATTTTTCCTATATTTTCTGGTAATTTAAATTTCTTCTTTTGACAAGTACCTATTCACATCATTTGGCCATTTTTGAAATTGGATCACTTGGGTTTTTTTGTGTGTGTGTAGTTGTCAAGTTTTTTGTTTCTTGTATACTCCAGATATCAACCCATTGCCAGATGAATGGCTGGAAAATATTTTCTCCCATTTTGTAGATTGTATCTTCACTAAATTGATTGATTACTTTGCAGAAGCCTTTTAGTTTGATGTAATGTCATTTGTCTGTTTTAGTTTCCTGGACTTTGGAAACTGTATCCAAAAGAATCACATTGCCTACACTGAGGTGGTTAAGTGTTTTCTCCTAGTAGTTTCATATTTTACATTTAGGTCTGATATTATATTCTGTTGAGTATCTGAGTCTCCCATAGACAGAGCTACCTCAAGGAGGAGAGACTCTACCTTTCATTCTTTTTTTTTTTTTTCCCAGCACTTTGCATAGTGCCTGCCACATGGCCATTTCACAGAGGGCTGCTGAATGAGTAATTGCTGGAGTTACTAGACATTGGTTAAATAAATAATCTCAGGTTGAAAAGGACAGCATCAACAGAGAGGCTTTTTCTGATTGTTAATGGTTATTCAGTCATTAGAGATTACTATTCATATGTGATAACATATACATTTTGAGAGAGGTGCTTCAAGAAGTCTTCTTTTTCTTAGTACAATATTTTTAAGCCTACTAGAATCCTTTGCTCTGACACAGCAGCTTTGATACCTCTGAAAATACATTCATTTTTTTTCATTAATTTTCAAGATAGCCCTCTGGCTTTCACTCAAATTCAGGTAATTTGGAGCAGGAGAGTTCTGAAAAAAATCTGTCACACATAATTACAGAGTACAGCCACCCTCCCAGTAATGGGGTTGGATCAGTGGCTATTTTTGAAACATGTCTGCACTAATATACAGTGCTTGAGTTCTTCAAGATATTTGCTTTTTGTGCATGTGGGTACTATTTTTCCACTTATGTTTTATACCGAATGAGTACAAAGTTATTGACTGAAAGCCAGAAAAATAGGAGATTTTTAATTATCTGAAGATAATCTACATGCATTGAAGGGAATTCTATGACCCTTTCTCTACCACTGGTTTCAATTGTTTTCTAAAGTTCTTTCTGAAAAACATAGTTCTTCTATGAGAGCCAAGTTTTACCAGTGCTTTGTAAAATGGGAGAAAGCTTTAGTTGCAAACCATGATTATTTCACGATGTGTTCACTAATGTTTTAGTGTCATATGAAGATGATTTCATGATGTTATATCATTATTTCCAGTTCCACTGCAAGTGTTTATTATCTGACTCAAATTCCAGGACATACCATAACATTAATGGCTTTTGCAATAACAATGCGCTCTGCACAATAGTCTACACTGGAAGAGCTTGCAAATTGGAAGACAACTTTCCTTTTTTTTTTTCTTTCCAAATTTTCTGATGTCCCCCTTCTCCTGTCTTTGTTTTTAGGGTGTGTTTGTTTGCAATTACAGTCGTAAAGTTCAAAGGCAGCTTGCCTGCCAATGGGACCACACCTAATTCACTGAAGAGAGAGACTTATGAATGGTATTTTTAAATACCTTTATGATTCTCAGGGTAGAGTCCATTATTATTTTCCCCAATTGGTAAAGCTATTTCACATTGGCAACATAATCTTCATATGCCTTCCTTTTACGCTTCCATATGTCCTGGAAAATTTGGCACAGTGCGAGTCCTTTTAGCTAGTATGGACGTGTATTACTGCTAGAATGCTGCTTTCTAAACAGCTTATAGCATCTGAGGTTCTGAAAACAACTTCCTTTGTATAAACAGCTTCGTATTGGAATTCAGAGAGCATTAGGAGGAAGCATTAAATCACTCTAAAAACAAGTGAGGTGGTGTGCTCTACCTTATTTTATATTTAATGCTGTTGTTGAGTTATTAAATAAACAGAGAAAAGGGAAAAAGTTGTGGAATTCTGAAATCAACTTTAAGAAAATGTTGGTGATTTGTTTCAAAGGTTGGCTGATGATTTGCACCAATGCAGTAGATTGTAGCATAAAGAGGTGTGTGCTTAAGGGTAGTGAAACACCTCCCAATGGAGAACTGCCATGTAATTCTTCTTGATACTGAAGCTTCTCACATGACTTAGTCCTTGAGATTAAGGCATTGATGATTTCTGATAAACCAGACATGAGTCACAGAAGGGATGCATATCAAATAATTACCTGTTAATACACCTTTCTTTTAGTGCACAGAGAAAGAGCAAAGCAAATAAGAAACATTTCTTGTCGAGAGAAACTTACAACATAGCTGAGTAGTCATTTCTTAAGCTCTTTCCATTGTCACATACTTTATGGCTATCGTCCGAAAGCAAGACACACATGTGTGTACTCAGCTGTGGTCATGTGCAGTTCTTTGTATTTTAGAAGCTATTCCTCCCGTTCCTTGAAAAGGTGGCACAATGTAGCATTTCTGATGCAGGCTTTGGGATTAAATGGCTTAGGCTAAAATCACAACTCTGTCATTTACTAGCTTTGAGTCCTTGGGTAAATCACCTAAACTCTTTAGGTTGTTGATTCCTTATTGGTACAATAGGCCTGGTAATCTTCACCTTTGTTGGGAGAATTAAATGAGTTAATCTATGCAACACGCATAGCATGATTCAGAAAGTCCTCCATCAATAGTCACTATTATTATCATTATCATATTTCATGGAAGAGTGTGAGTTGGAATGTAGTCAGAGAGATTAATATTATGTTCATGCCATATTGGTATAATATGGTGTCAGCTATAAAATTCAATTGCTTTATAAGTAGTAAACACGGTGCCAGCATTTAGCAAAAGAAAGTCTAGTATGAAAATCCCTTTCATTGCCCTAAGCATCACTGGATTTTGTGTTGGAATTTCTGAATGAATATTTTTTGCTCCTAAAATTCTCTTGCTTGTTAAATTTTGCTGCTGGGTATATTATGTTTATATTCATGACATAAAGTCTCTTAGAAAAAAAAGATAAAGCAAAAAGAGTATCTTTATCCTTCTCTACTCTCCCCTGAAAAGTGTGTCTCTTCAGTCTGTGGGGTTTGAGAAAAGAGGATGATTTTTTTCCCCATTTCTTTTCTTTTTCCTTTCTTTCTTTTTTCTTTTTTTTTTTTTGCATTTGCCTTGTCTCATGAAGCCCTTATATGAATGCATGGTAGAATGTTAGCCCCTCAACCTGCACATCCATAGGCATTTACTCTAAAATTTTTCAAAATATTAACAACATAAAAAAGGAAGACTGTTCAAATACTAAATTATCTGTGAGGCCCAGCCAAGTTACACCAGCTGCACTGGCTTGGTTCCTACGTCTGGGCTCCAAGCGGGTAACAAAAAAAAAAAGAAAAAAGAAAAAAGGAAAAAAAAACCTTCATGAACAGTATTTTAAGAATTTTGGCAGCATACAGGACAGGGGAATTAAAAAGAATTCTTCACTGAAAACAGAATGTGTGGAAAACAATTCTGTTTGCTCGCCACAGTTCACCAAACCTTCTAATGGCCCAGTCGTTAGAATACAAACAAGAATGCCTGGAGTTCTGTCCAAGCCACCATGTTCCCCTCATAAAAGGCCAGTGGGCTCATTGGCTGAGTCCCAGGAATGAGGAACAGCCATGGATGGAGTAATAGCACAAGGTATAAAACGGATTCCCCATATTGCTGTTTTTTTTTTAACCTAATGGGTAACCCTTTCCAGCAGCCAGTGTGATGTAGAATGTGCATGTGTCATAGCCAAGCTTTATTGTTTGTCCCTTCCTTTAAATCATTAAGGAATACTGATTAGTATCATTCTTTGATTCTCTATGGACTTTTATTTATTTCTATATTTCTGTGTTTAATTTTGTGGAAAGAGGCAAAGGCAGACCAGTTTAACAGAGTCATACTCTTATGTAAAAAAGAAAAACAAAATTTTCTTCTTCAGAAACAGACTATGAATTGTAGGACTCAGAATTAATTGATGAAACAAATATTGAAGAAGAAGACTAAGTAGTATGAAGAAGGCCTCAATAGAGATACTGAATTTTTTTTATTAGAAAGGACAGATATAGCTTTGCTTGGTGGCACACACCTATAAGCCAGTCCTTGGAAGGCTGAAATATGAGGATGACAGGTTTGAGGACAGCTTCAGCAAGTAGTGAAACTCTCATCAACCTAGATCCCATTTCAATAAATAAATAAATAAATAAATTGGGCTAGGGGTGTAACATGGGGGTAGAATGTCCCTGGGTTCAATCCCTAGTAACACACACACACACACACACACACACACACACACACACACACACAGGACAGATATGTATTATTATTTGCAAATAATTATCATGAAATTCCCTTTTTCAATAAGGTACTGTATCACTCTATTTCTAGAAAAAAGTCAATACACATTGACCTTGCTATCAAGAAGTTTATACACTAAAAGATATCAAATAACAAAAAGTAACAAAGCAAAAAGACAAATTAGGTCATTGTTCAGTAGATTCAAAAAATGTTGAAAACGCTTGAAATAATACAATTCAGATGTCTGGGTGCAAGCCATCTGAGGACAGAACCATTTGAATTCCACGTGGCAGGAAGAGGTCTGTGGGAAAACGTGAGAGGGCAATGTCTTTCTGGCTGTGATGGACATGTGTGATAAAGACCTGTAAGAAGAGGTGGGATTACTTTCCATGTGATAAATGTGCTGAAGCCTGATGACTTAGGATAAGCCTGATGACTATCAGAAAAAGAGGGCATCAGTTGTGTACAGGATGGCTTCCTTGAGCCTCTCTCTAGTCTGCGCAAAGGTGCAATGAGGAGGGAAATACAAAAATTTTTTTTAATGTAAGATGATTTATTAGTCTTACATAATCAAATTGTGTATTTGTAGCAAAACCAGAACTCATAAATCTGGAACCCAGTGCTGGTTCTAGGTGTCATAGCTTAAGTGAAATTATTAGTATGATAGCAAAGATGCACAAATGTCAGCGTTTCGCTCACCCACTGTGGCCCAGAGTACAGGACAATGAAAAGCAGCAAGCCCGCAGCTCTGCCCTCCTGCGACCCGATGCATTCTTTACTTTCTGAAGGCTGCTTGGACCAGTCAACTTGAAGCATATCAGCAGCAGGAGGAAGAGAAGCGAGAACTGCCACTTCTACAGGGATCTGTTTCATCGATTGCCAAATACATTTTGTGTTACTTGTTTGCTAACTGTGGTAGCGAAACGAGATGAAAGAACTGTTGGTCTGGTTTGAGATGCTGTGCATGCCAGCTTTCAAACATGGAATTGGTCTTTGAAGTCTGGCCTATCTCAAAATCTTACATGGGCTTCTAGTTAGGCCCCAAATCTGTTTTCTCATAAAAAGTAATAGGCTATTTCAGCAGCTCTTCTAATCTTATTTCTTCTATAAGCAATTCTTTCTTTTTTTTTTTTTTTTTTTTAGGCCAATCACAAAGTAACTTTTGCTGTTGGAACTTATTTCTTTTCTGGTAGCATAAATACACTGCTGTCTATTCCATTTTTAATTGCTGTGTAACAAACTGACAACATTAGTGGTATTAAATAATGATTACTGTAGTCACTGATAGTTCTAGTATTTGACTGGGCCCAACCAGGTGGTTGTCTCTCATCTCCTGCATGGCTGTGATCAGACTGTAGCTGGAGCAGGCTTCCCCAATCATCTTCTGGTGCCTGGGCTAGGAAGAGCTGGAGTCCTTTGTGTATTTCTCTTTAGGTTCTCCATATGGTCTTTCTTTGGCAGCTGAAGAGTAAACATCATGCTGATAGGTGTGAGTCTTAAGAAAAAGTGAGATAGAAACCATGTTATCTTTAATGACCTAACCATACAAGTAAGACAGTGATTCTTCCTCTGCAACTTATTGCTAAAGTTGATGCCATTCAAAGAGAGGAGAATTAGACTCCACCTCTTGAGAGAAGAGTGCCAAAGAATTTGTGAGCATTTGCTAAAACCTCCACAGTTTCTATCTTCTCTGCTAACAAAGACTTTTCATTCTTCATTGAGATTCTAATTCTTTCTTTAATTCACTACTCTAACTACATTTCTTCATCTCCATTGCAATATATTTTATTAAAGATTTAATGGAAGATATAAATGTTCTGTGTAGGACAGATGCATGGATACATTTTGCCTCTTTTTTTTTTTTTTTTTTTTGCAGTACTGGGGATGGAACCAATGAACATTCTACCTCTGAGCTACAGTGCAACCCTATTTTTTCCTTTTATTTTGAAACAGGATCTCACTAATTTATGGAGGTCCTCACTAAATAGCTGAGGTTGACTACAAACCTGTGATCCTCCTATTTCAACCTCCCAAGTACTGGAATTACAAGAGTGTGCCACCACACCCAGCTCCATTTTGCCTTTTAAAGATGGTGGTGGGAAATACAAAACAAAGCACTGATCAAGACCAATGTTTGGTGTTCAAGTATTGAGGATTTGTTATATCAGATACAGTGCTAAGCTCCAGGACAAGACTCATGCTCAGCGTTCCTTGTGCTCATGATCTAATCTCTGTGATTACCATGAAAAAGCGATTCAGAGATCATACTACTCTGCTTGAAACATGTTTCTCAAAATCTCAAACAACGACCTCTTGTCAAAGCTGAAGATGGCTAATGGTGAAATCTGCTCCCTCTTAATGTTGGGGTATTCAAGGGCTCAGTTCTGGATATTCTTCTGTTCTTCCCTTTGCATACCTTCTGCTTGAATGATCTCATTCCATCCCATGGATTTTAATTTAATATCCATTAAAAGCAAACAACTTCCAAGTTCATCTTTATAACCTTTCTTAGTCATTTATCTAATTGCCTACTGGACACACATAACAAATTTAGCAGATACAAAACATAACTTCTGATTGCCTCCTCCCCCCCACCCCCCTTCATCTCCCAACACTCAAATGCACTCCTTTCTGGTATTCTACATCTGAATTAATCAGACTGCCATCTGCCCTCATGTGAAATGCCTAGAGTTCTTTCTTGGTTTTTTTTTTTTTTTTTTTTTTTGTACTGGGTATTGAACCCAGAGGCATTCTACCTCTGAGCTATACCCCTAGCCTTATTTTATTTTTTATTGTGAAACAGAATCTCAATAAGTTGCTGAGACTAGCCTCAAACCTGTGATCCTCCTGTCCACCTCCCATATACTGGAATTACAGGCATTCACCACCATGCCTGGCTAGAGGTCATTCTTGGTAACTCTCATGGTTTGGAAGAGTTCCCCACAGGCCCATGTGCTGAAGGCTTGGACAGGAGCTGGCAGCTGGAACTTTTAGAAGGTAGGGCTTCATGGGATAAAGTTAGGTCATTGAGGGCATGTCCTTGAAGTGGATATTGGGACCCCCCTGCCCCTTCACTCTCTTCTTTCCTTTCCTTTCCTTTCCTTTCCTTTCCTTTCCTTTCCTTTCCTTTCCTTTCCTTTCCTTTCCTTTCCTTTCCTTTCCTTTCCTTTCCTTTCCTTTCCTTTCCCTTCCTCTCCTCCCCTCTTCTTCTCTCTCTTTCTTTCTGTATTTGTTTATTTTTTATGGTTCTGGGGATTGAACTCAGGGGCATTCTACCTCCAAGCTACATCTTCAGCCCTATTTTTTACTCTTTATTTTGAAACAGAGTCTCAATAAGTTGCAGAGGGCCTCACTAAGTAGTTGAGGTTGGCGGGGAACCTGTGATCCTCCTGTCTCAGCCTCCCAAGTATTGGGATTACAAGCGGGCAACCATGTCCAGCTTGCTCTCTCTTTTCTTCCAGGCCACTGTGAGGAAGGCAAGCCTCCTCTGCTACATGCTTCCATCACGATGTATCGTGCCACCACAGGCCTGAAGGAAAGGGCCAAGAAACCAGTGGATGGAAGTCTCTGAAACTATGGGACAAAACAAACTTTTCCTCTTTTAAATTTGGTTATCTCTGGTATTTTAAAACAATGAAAGAAAGCTGACTAACAGAACAACACTTATTTCTCTTAGTCACCATTTAAAACACATTAACAAGCCAGGTGTGGTGGGACATGCCTGTAATCTCAGTTCTTGGAAGACTGAGATAGGAGGATCCTAGGCTTGAAGCCAGCCTCAACAATTTAGCAAGGTCATGAGCAACTTAGTGAGATCCTGTTTCAAAATTGAAAAAAAAAAAAATAGAGCTGGAGACATAACTGAGAGGTGGAAGTCCCTTGGGTTCAATCCCCAGTACCATAAGCAAAATAAGCAAATAAATAAAATAAAATCCACTAGCAAATATTGGTGATATATTAAGCAAAATAAATAACCATCAGTATACTATTTTCTTACTATTTCCATAGTTACAAGCATCATATCTTATTATGTGTAGCTCTTTGATCAGAGTAGATGCTTAATTAGATTGCTTGAATAAATGAATTCGTGTGTGAAGTAGTGGAGTGATGATAGTAGGATAGCACTAACATTCTAGGAGAAGCCAGATGAGGGAACGCGTCTCCTCTCCTCTGGTCAATGCCAGAGACCCTGTGAGGGACATTGGGTTTGGAGAGCTATCCAAATCCCAAATGGAATCTCTCTAGATACAAACCTTCAATTTGGAATAGTAGTAGAGACATTCTGCTAAGAGACAGGTCTTTTCAAAGAGTTACAAGAAATTTGATGTTAGCAGCTCATGTTATTTTTTTCCCCCTTCTTTGTCTGGCAAATTCAAAATGACAGGAAAATTTAAACTCTTGTCTCATCCCTCCTCATTGTGAATTTCTTTCTCTCTTAAAGTGAAAGTTATTTTACTTCTTGGGTGTTTCAGGAGAACATGATTATTACTCACTTGCCAGAGAAAAAAATGTGTTTTTGTTTTTATTTTTTATTTGCTTTAAAGTATCTTTTTCATAAAATTTTCCTAGAAACACAGTAAACTGATCTCAGAAAAGCAAATGCCTTTATATGTCATGACACTTTCATAGGAAATAATAAAACTCCCCCATTTCTCAGAAGCACTTGACGTGGTATTCAATACCCCAAATTTTATTTAGAAGAAAATTGTGCATCCAGGTTACTTTTGTTTCCTATGTAGAGCTACAATCAGTTTTCAAGCTGTAGTGTTAACTTGCTTTTTTCTCTGTCTTTATTTTACTTTTACTTATTCATTAATCTTTTTGGTCTGGGATACTTTAGCTGCACTTATCTTTGCTTTGATTTTCTGGTGAGAGCTTCAAGAGCACTTTACAAAGATGCATTAAAACTAGCTGGAGAGCAAGGTTTGACTTAGTTAAAGAGGTCCTTTTAATTTTACCTCCCCCAACTGACCTACTCAAATTGCTTTCAAAAAGAAAAAGAGTTCTGGGCAGGCCAGGAAGCTATCTGATTGGAAACACTTCTGTGGGAGTGCCTGGCGGGAAGACCAGAGCTAGGGCAGGTTGCTCAACCTTTTCTCTGCCAAATAGCTGCTTTGCTTCTTACCTGAAGAATCCAAATTAGGGAAGGTTGATTGATGTGAAGAAGGGTGGTTTAGAGATGGCAGAAAGAAATGGCCTCACTAAAGCTTCCCACAAAATTGTGCATTTTCTCCCTTTTCTCTCCAGAGACTATGGCATCAGAAGTAATAATAACAGCAGTAACAAAAGTTAGCCTTTACTGTGTCTTGCCTGCGGGGCATTTAAAAGTACTCTCTGACATAGTCACTACTATATACACATTCTGCAACTAAAGATCCCATAGTGGTTGGAAACGTGTTGTTGTTATTATTATTATCATCATTATTATTATTATTATTATTATTATTATTATTATTATTATTATTTAGTGTGTGCTACTAGAGATTGAATTCAGGAGCATTATACCACTGAACTACATTGTCAGCACTATTTTATTTTTAAAATTTGAAACAGGATTTTACTGTTTCTGAGGGCCTTGTTAAGTTGCCGAGGCTGATCTCGAACCTGCTATCCTCCTGTCTTAGCCTCCCAAGTACTGGGATTAGAAGCATGCACCACCATTCATGGCTAGGGATGTAATTTAACTGAAAAGAAGTAGCTAGCGGAGAGTAGAGTTAGAGTTTCAACTCCTGTCTGTTTGACTCCCAAAGCCACAAACTTGGATAGGGCTTCTCTTCCTCCCTCCCTTCCCCTCTTCCTTTCTTCCTTCCTTCCTTCCTTCCTTCATCCCTGACTTCCCCCTCCCCTCCCCCTTCAGCTGATTCCTTTACCCACACCCGCCCCAGTGTTCTTTCAAGTTTGCAGGGTCATAGGGCAGAGTCATATTGCTGCCTAATGGGCTTAGGCAAGCCATCTAAATACAGAATGTGCTAAGTTCAGGCCTGGCTACCCAATTATAGTTTCCTTTTAGCTTGAGCTAGAGAAATCCCCAGAGCAAGTGTTAAGCTTGGTCACCCACACTACTTCCTTTCTTGGCTGAAGGTCAGACACAGTGAATTCTGGATCTGGCACAAAGTCTTATTCAGGAAATAATAACTGCCACAACCCGAACGCTCAGAATCTCAGCTTTGAAACTGAGTTCATGGTCATTGCTCAAGTTTATTGTCTTTGATAGTATGTGGGTCTGGCTTCCAAATAAACATACCAGCTTTTTTTTGCTATAATTTATGACCTGCTGCCTTTTAAAATTGTTATAGCAATTCTATAAATAAGTACCCATTACATGGAAATATTTTGCAATTAACCCTCTCCTCTAAATACTTAATAAACCTATATTGAAAAATAGGAATCTGTGGAATAACAGTTCTAACATCAGTTATATTTATATGATAACTTTTTAAAAGTGTGGTATTCTCTCCTGGAAAAAATTAAAAAGTAGTTCATTTGAAAACCATTTGATTTGGTTAACTATACTTATCTTCCTCTAGTCAATTTTGTTATTGTTTTTACTTCAGGCATTTTCTGAAGAGATGTGAAATTAATTTAAGAGTAAATTTTGATTCTTGATACTTCTTATCTAACCAAAGTATAATATTTTACGACACATGAAATAATAGTAAAGTGAAAATAACACCATTAAATATATTTAATTTAAAGGTAAAAATAAAAAAATGAATAAAATTTGAAAGACTTAGAGTTCAAGTTATTTGAAAACAAAATGTCTTGAGAAGTCCAGTATTCAAATGTAGTTTCCTTGTTGACCTCAGGTGCCATGAAATGGCTATATGCTGCATTTGGGCCTTGGAGGAAAGGAAGAATTATAGGTAAACACTGGCTCTCCTTTTCAATGAAGCTTCCAGGACACATGTTTTGTTTGCTGCCAGCTGATCTCAATAATCACTTGTTTCTAACACGATACTATATCCATTTATTTACATGCATACATTCTTCTCCGTCCCCTAACCTCTAAGGATAAGTTACATCACTATTATTACCTTACTTTTTAATGCTATTATATTTTGCAATTATGTGTTTACCTATAATGACATTTTCATAGGTTAATTAACTAATAATGATCTCCACAGTGAGATCCATGTAGTCAGTTATTATTCTCATTTTATTCAATTATATCTCCATATCTCTAAGGACAATGTTGACATAATATGTACTCAATAAATACTTTTAAATAAATAAATCAGCAAAGGAAAGAATTTAACTATGATCTGTTTATTTTTCATTCTATACTGCTATACCATGAATATAGTGTACTTCAAAAATTATCTCAACAAGTATTTACTGAACGAGCACCTACTATATTTCTGACACTGTTTAGGCACTAAGGATAAAGCAATGAACACAATCATTAGTAGTTATCCTCATGAAGCTCTTGGTGATGGGGTGGGATAGAGACATAAGAAGAGAGAAATAAACATTCTATATTCAGAGATTGAATCTATGGGAAATGTATACGGTACTCTATGAGCGTATAATAAGGATCTACTTTAGCTTGCAGGGACAGGTGTCTTTTCATAGGCACATTTAATTTAATTTGGTGTATTTGTCACATTTTTATGCATAATTTTTATATTTAATTTATCTGATTAGATAGAAATGAGAAGGATTAAATATCCTTGCTTTTTCTGGTATAATAAATTTAATACTGAATATATAGAAGTAACTCCTTGTAATTGAAACATATTTTGTTCATATTCAGAAAAACTTAAGGCATAATAAGAGGCTAGAGAAATTTCTGCTCCCAGATATTGCTAATAAGAGAGGTTGGCCAATACAGCTCTCAGTCATTTTAAAAACTCGAGTCTCATGGGACCTTTGGATGCTCAACTAAATGTGTTTTTCAGCAAATAATGGGTTATTTAAATGAACTGTTACTTCCTGTTACTGAGGTTCATAAACTCTTAAAAGTGGTACCCCCCCCCCCATTAATTTAAATTGACTCTAGGAAATAGAATCTTTGAAGGAGCATTCTTTGGGAGAACTATATTTCAGGTCAGGACCAATAGAAATAACTGAAAATAATCATTTCCTCCAGTTCTTTTCCTTATCTCCTGTGATACTTGCATCCAGCTAAAGTCACTATTTCAGCTATACATTGTTCTAATTCCATTCAGCTAAAATTCATTATCAGAGCAAAGCTGATAAGGTCCAATGCTAGACTGAGAAACATGAGAACAGAATAAGAGGAGTTGATTGGAAGGTACTAAGAGATACTAAGTAGAAAAATCAAGGACAGGTTGTACAGTGCAGAAATTTAACTAAAGCTTTTTCCTGCCACTCTCTGAAGGGAAAGAAAAGATGTTTACTATTCCTTCTATCATGTTTTTGATTCAGTTGCCACAGGACTAATTCCTTTTCAATAGCTAAGCAAGAATAAAATGTCTTAAGTCCTTTATTGCTCTAGTCTGAGTACTTCAAAATAAAAGAAAAATGCATATCATTAGCTGATCAACTAAGATCATAAAGATTTTACACATTCTTCTTTAAATCATATTTATTATACATTTTTTTCTTTTAGAAGGATTCATTTGGATAGCAATTAGTAATATTAGTTCTAACAAATATAATAATGTAGGGGCTAGAAAATCTTTTATTCATTGTTAACACACAAACTTTTATCAACATATTGTCTATTAACTGTACTTTCTTCACCAGACAATTAGAGTGAAAATATTCCTCTGGATAATTTGAATGATGTTAAGCTGGGGGAAAATTTCCATCCTTCAGGTTGGGAATAGATATCAACAATTCCAGCTAGGCTTCCAAATCCAGATGACCTAGTTAATTTTATTTCAGGGCAAGGAACAGATGGTGAGTGTTCTCAGTCTAGCTGGCATTAACGTGCACTCTGTCACCAGAAGACTTAACGGTGGCAGATGGCCGTCACCTTAGCCAGCATTTAGTCCTCTCTCCTCCATTCTTCTCTTAGGACTGAGGAAGGCCTGGCTAGGTGGCTCACAGCTGAGTCACACTGTGGCTACCTCTCCGGTGAAGCCTGAGGAGAGAATGTCAAACCACCGGAAGATGTCAGTCTTGTGGGCTTTCCGGTTCTCCCTGTGGCAACAGGTTTTGCTGGGGCCTTTTCAAAGGCATGAGGGTTTTATGGTCTCAGTGCTTAATCCACATGAGATCTGGTGCCACCCCTGGATCAAATTGAGCATGTCTCTGGATGAATGGCTGGTGAGGTCCCATCCCCTTGTGGAAGAGTGCCTGGATAGATAAGGGCAACCTTTCTTGGCCTCTGTGGACTTTTCCAGATAGGAAAGCAGCCAGTCATTTTTAGTAGAGTGTTTTCCAGCAACATGAATCATTAAACTCTCTTGTTAATCAATGAGAGAATGAAGACAACAAACACTGTGAATTTTTTTTTTTTTTAAAGAAGATCTCTATTTTCCAGAATCTAGGTGAGAATATGTCATAGACATTGCACTTGGACTTGTATACGGTTGGTTGTCAGTGACATTCTAAGATAAAATGACAGTTGTGCAGAATTTATGAACAAACTCTATATCACTGTATCAGAGCCATTTGGGACTATGAAGATACTATCCTGGGAGATGTTTGAAGTTGCAGAGAATCTATAATATAATCTTCAATTTTTAGGAATTTACAGAATAAAAGAAATAAAATATATGAAAGAATATGAGTGATAGATTTATTAAGTCAGTTGTCCCTGTTCTAAAGGTACATGTTTTTAAGAATGTGATTTTTTTCTATTTTTTTATTTTTATTTTTTGCAGTTCTGGGAGTTGAATCCAGAGGCATTCTATCTCCGAGCTACACCCCCAGCCCTATTTTTTAATTCTTTATTTTAAAACAGGGTCTCATTAAGTTGTGGAGGCCCTCACTAAGTAGCTGAGGCTCGCTATGAACCTGTGATCCTCCTGTCTTAGCCTCTCAAGCACTGGGATTACAAGCATGCACCACTGTGCCTGGCTAAGCATGTGAGATTTTAAACTCTTAACTTTTAAAATAATTCCCTTTCCTTTGTGATAGCTTTCATTCCTACCAGACTGGAGATGTGCAAGGCCCGATCAAGAAAAAATATGATTGATAAATTGCATGTGTTCAACAATGCAAATTTGCTATTACTGGAGCTGCGAAACATGTCAGAAATGATATTGTATTGTTTGTCCCTGGGTTACGAATTGGAGATAGCAAGCAATGCTGGGGGCTTATTACTTACTGCTTCCTGAAATCTGTGCAAGGATAAAATTACTTTGATCCTGGTCATAGTGACCATTCACCAGCTGATGTAAAATGCTTAACTGTAAGCCGCAATCTGTTTCTGGACTCAGGCCCTGCATTACCGAAGAGCGATCTACAACCACTTTAGCAGTTCAAATGGCACTAGCCTTGCTGCTTTCACTGTTCAGGGTTGAGTCTGCATAGTGGCTTTCAGGAAATAATAAATAGCTGCCCTAAATATGTTGGCAGTGGATCAAGATGATTTAGAACAGAGCAATGTCAATCTTTGTGCTTAAAAATATTGGGATAAATTAGATACATACATTAGGGCAGGCACTATTCTAAGGTTTTCGACCCATAAATATATTAAGTCAGACTACATTTAAAGGAATGATAGAATTCATCCATTTAAGTTGATGGATGATTTCTTGATTTCTAGTATTTGTAAAGATCTTTTAAAATTTGACTAGGACTCTAGTGAGTGCACCTGGGTCGTTACTCTCATACATATTTAACTTCTATTGGCTAGATTTTGATATGGAATCTCAAAAAAAACACCCTGAATTTAAAGGAAAATACAACTTTGATGAATTCTTAAACATAAATACAGAGCACATTGTAGTTCTCATGATGTCTGCATAGGACTATAAATTGAGTTCTGATATCTTTAGAACTGGAAGTTCTTGTTTTGCTTTATTTCATTTGACTTTGTTTCTGAATTATTCATACAATCATCTCAATACTCTGCTTTGATTTGCTATAGAAGCCTACCTAAATTTATGTTAATCTCACGAGAAATGTGCCAAATGTATTTTTCTGTTGGCTTTGGAGGACTTTTGGAGTTTATAAATATTTTAAAATGTAGAATCATTGAATTTTAGAGCAGTTATAGACTGAATTCTTTCTAATGTGGTATCTTTCAGAGAGCTCGGGACTTAAACAAGATCACGAAGGTAGAATAGAGCTGTCATTAAAACCTTCATCTTTGTTGGTGAATAAAGCTGTTTTTGGCATTGATATAACTAGACATTAAATATGAGTTATCTGTAGGATTCTAGTAAATAAAACTGACAAGAAGAGGCTAAGACTTAGTTATCTACCTCAAGTGGCTACCTGTAAAGAACATTTACAAAGTTGCCGATATCAAGACAAAGTACAACAGCAAGAAGCTTCCACTGTCAGACTTAGAATCTTTCCTTGTACAAAGAAATTCTGTTGGTAGCTTGAAATTGGCTATGGTGGTGACTTCTGCAAACCAGGACTTTATTTCCGCAGTTGGTTTTCTAGTACAACACTAGGTATTGGACTACTGGTATTAGATCATAAAACATATGAAGGAGAAATAGTGAAAGAGGAAGCTGGAGACATACATTCATGTAGACTTATAAGGAGGCCAGGTAAATGTGGAGATGACCTTTGTTTTTTGGGAAATGCAGATCAGATTATGGCACTCTTCGATTTATAACTCTTTAGTGGCTCCCACATAAAATAAAATCGAAACGCAACACCCTGACATCAAAAGTTTAGACAGAATGCCCTTTCCTGAATCTTCAACATCAAATTTATAACTCTCCCTCTACCTGTCCCATCAAGCTGTACCCATTCTGGTCACCTCCTCTTAGGACCTCCACAAGGTAAGGTTGCTCTAACTTTAGTCCCTGGTAGGCAAGGGGGTAATCCCTGTTCTTCTCCCAGTTTTTGTATAGCTGTGTCCTTTAGACCTGACTTAATTGTCACCTCCTAAGAAACATTTTTATTGACTTCCCTGTTAAAAGTAGCTGCCTAGTCCCTCTCTTTCATAGAAGACCATTTTAACACTCTGCTTAGTACTTAATGGTGTGGCACAAGGGTCCAATGCCTTTCCTTGGAAGTCAGACTGCTGGGGCCCATTATTACTCCACCACTTATTAGCGATGTGACTCTAGCCAAGTTGCTTTTCTCCATGGCTCAACTTCCTACTTACAAAATAGGATGCAATTATTTCCTTTCAGGGTAGTTTCTGTGGAATTCATAAGGGTAAAATAGTGCAAACCACCTAAGAAGTGTGACAGGCTCATAATAGCATTCAGAATACACTGGATAATATTTGCACTGAAAACTGATATTTATTGATTGTTGTTCAATGTTTCTCAATTAGAATATGACTGCAATGGGAGCAGGTACTTCATCCTTTCTGTTTGCTTTGCATTCTTCCCGTTACTGATTCTGAGAACATTGCCCGACACCTGGGAGGTAATGGAGGTGAGGAGGAGAGTGTGGATGGGCTGAGAATTCAGGGTTTCCTGTTTATCTTCCTGCCTTCTCCCAGCTGTCCATGTTACTGCTATATCTGAGAATACACAACAGTGGAAACAATCCCAGATGTATGTGGCAGTCCTTGTGGGGCACAGTGGCAGAGAGAGGTTCTGCCCTGTCTCTGTAAGGAACACAGCTTCTCTCTGGTCCATAGTGGCTCCTCAGGAATATGGCCCAAAGTCTTCAGACCTTTCATTTATTGGGATAATCTATAAATGTGGACTTTTTAATTTTATATTAAATCATTCAAGTTTTAAATGTTCACAACAAATTCAGAAAAAAATTTTAAAAAAGACCTGCGGCCAAATATACCATGTCTACAAGTTGTATTTGGTGTATTTGGGGGCACCTATTACATCTGTGATCTTGAACTCTTGTTTTTTTATTGTGAGGTCACTGTCCTCTGGTCACTCTCTGATGCCTTTCAAGTGAACTCTCACACCCTGCAGATGCATTTTTCTGAGTTTATTTGGTATCTTTGACTCTTTATATGCACCCTCTCCCAGATGGCAGCCTTGTACTGGGTCTTTTTTCTTGGTTTTTAATAGATTATTAGCTGGAGTGAGGTGAGGATGAGGAAGGTGGGCAGCATGGGTCATTTCTTCCAAGGTTTATTGTGGAAGAAAGATGCCATCTAAGGGAAACAACTTCCATTTCCTGTTTCTTCCTCTCCTTTTTCCTCTCTTGTGTCCTATGATAACCTTAGCCTGATCACTATCCCAAGTCAAAAGGTTTCCTCTGAGGGACTTTTAGAATTTATTTTAGCCATAATGCTTTCTTAATTTGCCTTGACTTCTTAGAGGTATGTGCCTGGGGGAGGGAGAGACGTTGTTGCACAAACCTAGATGTGAGTCTCCAACTTTTTTCTTGTTTTGGTCTCAGACATGTCTTGACTTTATGTGCTTCCATCAATAAAAAAATTAAAAGTGCCTCCATTTATGTATTATTCATTATTTTATATGCAATCTAGTTTTCCAGTGTATTATATCCCGTTCAGAAGACACATACAATATGATTTTAATACAATGAGATAAAATAAAAATACACAAACTCCAGTCTTTATTTTCCCAGTCCACAAGGGATTATCAAGTAACTACATGGCAAGGAACATACTCCAGATCTAGAGATACAAGTGCTTTCTAGAGAGGTTGCTATACCAGGCAGGGTGGCTGTGCAGCTGTCCTGACTGCTCTTTTGGTTAGTTTTACACTGGAGTGCTATTCAAGGTGGTAGTGCCCCAGCAGGGAAGCAAGCCTGGTGCTTTATCCTGCAACAAGACCCCTGGGAATTTCAGCAAGCCTTGTGGAGTTCAATAGCTGCTTGCTGAGCCGTTTCTTCAGAACCACAGGTTTATGTCTCTTTTCATTCTTGGTTGATTTTTTTATTGTATCAGATTTATGCAGCCTATTAAAGATGTAATAAAATGATAGGAACTGGGTACAAGTCTCAAATGAGACAACCCCTCCTGCCGCATACCTCACACCAAATCTACTTACTCCAGAAGACCTGAAGGTTCAACATATTCACTGCTGTATCTTACCATAGCACCCTGCTCCCAGCTCCTCTACTTCTATGGAAAGAGAAGTGTTAGGCTTTTTTCAACATTATCAGGATGTGTCTATTGCATTCTCTGGATCACTGAGATTGTAATCTTTACCCTAAACCATGATATGTGGAATGAAATGTCTGCATGTTCATGGCCTTATTTTTCTTCTCAAACTTCCAGAGCAGATTTAAAAGCTTTTTACTACCTGGATGGATTGACAGGACTTGAGGTCAAGGAGAAAGAGATAAATAGCACATCTTTTCCAATTCCAGAACCATATTTCTAGGAATCTAGAAAAACAAAACATTCTAGTGTAGAAAATTCTAATGGTTACTTTAAGCATAATTTCACTATGGTTTTCAAAGTTTGAATCTGTTTCCTTCTTCCTTAACATTCCTTTTTCTAAGAATATAGTTATATGGTGAAGCTTTTCTTTCTGTCAGATTTTCTTCTGAAGCCCAGTAAAAAACTAATGTAATAATTTTTTATTTTACTATTATTTTTTCTTCCACTTATTTGTATGTTAATTCCTGAGAACTTTATTACAGTCATGTGCATTTGGATTGGAAAGCAGTGGCCTACAATGCCAAGTGTTTTTCTGTCTTCTGGTCATTCAATATCTTCTACATTGCTTTATCCTCAGATTCTAAAAACTAGATTTCATGAACTGAAACATTCTCTTTCTAAAATAGGAAGGTATCCTGACTTGGATAAGGCTAAGCTATGTCTTCCTCTTACTAAACTGTGGAGACTAATCCTAATGTCTCCACTGTTACAGTCTTAATTCCCCACTGGCAACTGTGCCTACATATGCTGTGCAAAAGACAGCTGGTTGGAGTGTCACATTTTAACAACTATTATTGATGGTCCAGTATTAACCTGGGGTGATACAAGAAATGGTATTTCATAGGAGTTACTTCTTGGATAGTTACCATTTTAATTAGTGACTTGGATTCTGAAATAGAAAATATGCTTAGAATGTCTGTGTTGGTCCTAAAAGGCTGTGATTGGAGAAGCCCTCATCCCTGACCTGCTTGTCCATCTTGTAACCTCATTGTGACTTGGAAAAGCTATGGCTGATGTTATATAGAGAAATGGAAATTCCAGTAACAGTGCCTTTACTAACCATTTCAAATAAATCATTTAAGTCAGGCAAAGTCTTACTGGGCTCTACCTCTATACCAGACTAGCTCCTTTATCTTCTCTTTGTTTTCTAGGTGGAAGCATCTCAGCACTATAATCCCTTTCCCTCCCTCCTTCCCTCCCTCCCTTCCTTCCTTCCTTTCTTCCTTCTTTCCTTCCTCCCTGCCTTTCTGCCTGCCTGCCTTCCTTTTGTGGTGCTAGGGAGTGAACCCAGGAACATTCTATCTCTGAGCTATCCCCAGCCTTTTTTTAAGTTTTTATTTTGAAACAGGGTCTTTCTGAGTTGTTCGGAGTCTCTCTAAGTTGCTGAGGCTGTCCTTGAACCTGCAATTCTCCTGTTTCATCCTCCCAAACACTTGGATTACATGCATGTGTCATGACGCCTGGCTCCTTACTGTCATTCTTGCTAACCCATTGCCTGCATCTCAGCTCCGTTTTCATTCTCCTGTCCTCAGCTGTGTTCTCTGGAACAAAAAGGCCCATTTGGGGGTCAAGGATTTAATTGAAAATGTACAAGTAAATAGCTGGGCACAGTGGCACACATCTGTTATCCCAGTACTTGGAAGGCTGAGACAGGAGAATTCTGAGTTTGAGGCCAGCCTCAGCAATTTAGTGAAACTCTTAGAAACTTAATAAGATTCTGTATAAAAATAAAGTAAATAATTACATAAAGTGGGCTAAGGGTATAGTTTAGAGGTAGAATGACCTAGGTTCAATACTCAGTAGTACCAAAAAAAAAAAAAAACAACAACAAAAAACAAACAAAAAACCCCCACAAAGAACAAAGAAATAGAGATTAAAAAAATCCAAATAATGATGATTAAAATCTAGAAAAAGCTTGTAAAAGCAATACTAATAATAGTTTTTCTACATTAAAATGCAAATTGAGCTAAGTCTGTCTAGGAAATCCTTCCTGACTCATTCACTTTGTCTCAGACTGAAAGAAAGACCTGCCGAATCCATCCAAATTCTGTTAAAACCAAGCACTTCAGGTTCTACAACTGGTAGTTTTGCACTGGTCCAGATTGGGCTTTCTGGTCTTCACTATGTATCTTCTATACCTTTTTTTTTTTTTTAAATCTTGAGCTTGTTGCTATCATACTTGAATTGCCCTGGGCTCTCTTGGGTTCCTCATTTATTCCCAGCAACTTGAAAAAGAATGACCATCCAAGATCTGTTCTCTAAGCACCAAGAAGTCCTCTATTGACTTAAAAATGATCCATTTTTGCACATTGGAATTCTTGCATTCCCCTCTTTCATTAATTTGACTTGTCCTGTTCATTTGCTAGTCATAAGATTTTCTCCTTCAATTTCTCATGCTCTGAACTCATATGGAGGCTTAATTCTACTCTATGGGAATTCAGTCTCAATCATGCACTGCATTTGGATGTTAAATTTCTCTCTTATCTCTGGTCTCACTAGTTCCCCCAAAGCAGAATTTCATTTACTTTTGTTTTTTTTGTTTTTTTTTTTTTTAAAACCTACTTTGGATAGACCCAATAAATGTTATTTATTTTGTATTTGAGGGAAATCCCAGATGTACAGTTAATTGCATGTTATGGAGTAGTTGAAATGCCTTGATTTCAGATTGCTCTTAAGAGTTCTTTCTTGTTAGGTCTATTTTTTCACTTCTCCCCTTTTCCTTATGTTCTCTATGCTCTAGAGGAGAATTTTCTAGGATCTTAGTTTACAATTTAAAACATCAAACACGGTAAATATTACTAGCATTCAAAAACACCTGGTTCTCCTTTCTTTCCCTGTTATGAGAGTGATACTTCCCGACCCCCATTGCATTTGATGGGGAGGCATTAGACCAGCTCTGTCCAATGAAATATATGCAGACATGCTATGTGAATTTCATGCTGAGGCAATGAAAAGCCTCTGTGTTCCTTTTATCATGACTACTAGCTGTGCTCCAGATGGAAGATCCTGTTATCTTCTTACCTGATGATATGAAACAACTGCTGCACTGTTGACTCATACTGGATGTGTAGTAAAAGAAAGAAATACATCTTTTGCTGTTGTAAGTAACTGATATGTATGCTCTGTTCATTACCAAGGTAAAACCTTGTCTGTTCTGATTAATAAAACACTGTATTCTGGAATAATTTCTCACAATAACAGGCATTACTTTCCACTGGCAGAAGAGGCGTGTAACCTCAGAGTACAACAAAATGATACATCCATCTTGATGCCTACAAACTGTGGAAAGAATGAGTTTTTTTCAGGAAAGTGTTGATTTATTAAACTTGAACTAATTCACACACTTAATTTACTTTTAGTATCCAAACATGCAAATTGCTTTTCTATTTGCAAATTAGATTTCTTTTCATAGTACTGCTATCTAAAAAACTTTTCTTTCCACTTTGTTTTCTAAAACTTTCACACGCCAGGAGGCAACTGAATACTTAAAGCTGTAAGACTACTTCAGCTTTGTGGTTCCTACCCCACAGGAACTCAGCTGTGGCATAGTACAAAGGGCCCCAGTGCTGTGGATCTCATTGTGTATGGAAATGTGTGTTTTACCTCTCAAATCTGCCTTGAGAGCCCTGCTTGCTCTTTATCCCTGAGGTTTTCCTAGATGTCCCATCTCCACTCTCCATCTGAATCTAATGGCTCCACTCTACTTGCTCTCCACACCCTTACTTGGGACCTGGACACCAATCCCCCTTTGCTCCCCAGTCAAAGCTTATTTTCCCTTCTCCACTCTTCCACTCATTCTCAGCTCCTGCAATTGTATCTTCATTGAGCCCAGGTTTTCCACATTTCTAGAAAAAGAAGTTAGCAGCAGGAGGTCAAACACTAAAGCACAATGCTCAGCCCGGTGTGGTGGCGCCCGCTTGTAATCCCAGTATTTGGGAGTATCCAGGTTCGAGGCCAGCCTCAGCTGGTTAGTGAGGCCCTCCGAAACTTAGTGAGACCCTGTTTCAAAATAAAGAATAAAAAATAGGACTGAGGCTGTAGGTTGTGGGTAGAATGCCCCTGTTCAATCCTCAGTGCCACAAAAAACAAAACAAAAACACAATGCTCATGTGGATAGTAAGACATTAGTTCTGCCTGTATTTCAGGAAATAATATTACTTCATACTTTTCTATGATCTTAATTATATCTGTGCTCACCAGTTAGCAGTTTATGTCTTAAGGGCATTGTGAGCTATTAAAAGATGGCCTATGTTGATATCTCAATGTGAGATATAAAAAAAAAATATGGAAAGGAAGGACTGAAAAGCACTTTGTTTTATTGGAGTATTGTAATCATACATCTTGATGAAGTTCAGGGTAGTGGAAGCATCAGCACTCTCTGAGCCCTTCCCAGCTCCCACTCTACACCCTCTCCCTCTCCACATTCTCATATCTGCAATGATTGACTTTGATAAATTTGTGTATGCACATCATGTCCATTGAATTGTTTCCCTCTTCAAATCTTCCTTTCTCTTCCCATCTCCATCAGTTAAGTCCCTTCCTTCACTCTACTAAGGCTTCTCCTCCTTTGTCTGGGGTCCCTCCTGTGTCCCAGTTTCTCCCTAGTTCCTGCCTATGAGGGAATACATCTGACCTTCACTTTTTGTAACTGACTAATGTCACTTAGCATAATATTCTCAAGTTCCATCCAGTTTCCTGCAAATGACATAATTTTGTTCTCGTTTATGGCTGAGAAGTCCATTGTGTATATATCCCATAATTTCTTAATCAATTCATCCAGTTATGGACATCTCCGGTGGTTCCATAGTTTGCTAATTATGAATTATGCAGCTATAAACATAGATATGCATACATTATTATGGTGGTCTGGTTTCAATTCTTTTGGGGAGTAGTATAGCTAGGACAAATGGTAGGTTCATTCTCATTCTTCTGAGGATCACCCACATGGTTTTCCAAAGTGGTTGCACTAATTTGCAATCCCATAGTGTATCAGAGTTCCTACTTCTCCACATCTTTGGTAGTATTTATTATTGTTTGTGTTTTTAATGATTGCCATTCTAATGGGGTTAGGTGAAATCTCAGGGAAGTTTTAATTTTCATCTCTCTCATTGATAATGATGTTGAACTGTTATTCATATATTTTTTGGCCATTGGTATTTCTACTTTTGTGAAGTGTCTATTTAGTTCACTTGTCCATTTTTATTGGATTATCATTATTTTTGGTGGTGAGTTTCTTAAGTTATTTGTATATTAGTCCTCTATCAGAGGAGTAGCTGGCAAAAATCTTCTCCCATTCTGTCAATTCTATTCACAGTAACCTCAAAAACAATGAAATTCCTAGTAATAAAACTAACCAAGGAGGTAAAAGCCCTTTACAATGAAAATTATAAAACACTAAAGAAAGAAAATGAAGAAAATCTGAGAAGATGGAAGGATCTCCCATGCTCTTGGATAGGCAGAATAATATAATCCAAATAGCCATCCTTCCAAAAGTGATCTACAGATTCAATGCAATTCCTATTAAATTATCATGGTCATTCTTCAGAGATACAGAAAGGTCAGTACTTATATTCATATGGAATTACAAAAGATCTAAACTAGCCAAAATAGTTTTCAGCAATAAGAACCATGTAGGAGGCATCAGAATCCCTGACTTCAAACTATACTACAGAACCATAGTAATAAAAATAGCATGGTACTGACACAAAAGCAGACACATAGACCAATGGAGCAGAATAGAAGATACAGAAACAAATTCACACACATACAGCCATTCAATTTTTGACAAAGGGGCCAAAAACATACACTGGAAAAAATATAGCCTTTTCAACAAATGATGTTGGCAAACTGGTTATCCATATGCAGAAAAATGGAAATAAATCCTACTTTCTCACCTTGTACAAGAGTCAACTCAAGATAGACGAATCTGGAAATTAGACCAGAGACTTTGCAGTTACTTGAAGAGGGGATAGGACCAACACTCCAACATATAGACATGGGTAAAAACTTCCTCAACAAGACCCCAAAGGCACAAGATACTAAAACAAGGATTAATACGTGGGATTGCATTAAACTGAAGAGCTTCTGTGCAGCAAAGGAAACTATTAAGAACCTCGTGAAAAGTACCTTATAAAGAACAGTTTTCTTTTTATCCAGATAGGTCAGAGATGCACAGCTGGAAAGAGAATCTCAGTTGTAATCCACAGCCTGTGCCTTCATTTTTTCTTGGCAGCTGTGTGTGGAAGACTGTGCCTTACTGAGAGGATAATTCTCAATATTGTCTTTGAACTGAGTTTCCCTGCATTGTAGCACCTCGATAGTAAAGATGAGAGCATCTGCTAGACACCTTATAATGCTGTCTGGTTTATTTAAATCTCTTCTTGGTTCCTACAAACCAAAAGGGACACTTCCTAAAAAACGTGGCTTGATATTTGCTGCAGATTCATTTAAATAAGTATGATTTGACTGAACTAAATATTTCTCATTTTCAAGGTAATATGATTTTTTCTGCTAATATCATGAGAAGAAAATAATAGATATAAGATAAACAATAAGTAATTTCTCAATAAGTAATTTCTTCCAGTCCCCATTTGGAAGAAAAATTAAAAATTAATATTATTTTTTATTTATAGTATGATTACAATCCTTGATCCTTTATGAATTTCCTTTGCCATGGTCATATAAAACCAACATTGACTTCTAGCAAAATCTCCTGATAATTTCAGAAGCATTCATTAGTTTCATAATTTAATTCATTTTACTTTTTCATTAAAGAACTTCTCCAGCTAGGGAATAATTATCATGCAAAATAAAAAAGGTTTAATGTGATTAAGTTAAAAAGTCAAACATCACATCCAGATCTTGCTACAAATAGGAGTATTATTAAGATAGGCAGGGGAATTGTCTTCCCTTATTGACTTCTGTCTAGCATTTTTCTTTTCTGTTCCTACCTTTGCTTTTCTTAGCCCATTCTATTTTTCCCAAGTAGCTCTGTGCTACTTGACTGACAATGATCTACTGGCTCTGGGAAGGCAGTGTATCTCCTTGGTGCTCAATTGCAACCTTAATTCCTATATTTTTTTCAATATAGCACATAAATTTGGGACTGCAACATCCATGAAATTGTTTGGTGCCAACACAAAAGACACTAAGCCTTCAAACTAAATTTTGAAAGGAAGTGAAAAACTTAAAACCATCTCTTAATTATACTGTCATATATATTTAAATCTCTTCTTGGTTCCTGCAAACCATATATATGTTCTTGTTTCAGTTACTCAGATGCTCTCTTTTTATGATGATTGGGGTACTTCAGAAGCAAAATGGACTCCTCCAAAACAAGGAGCTCAGCTTGTGTCCCAGAAACTATTGCCTTTTCCCAATGAAATGATAGGGTTTTAGGTATTACTGTGAATAATTTTCCCCACTTAGGGTACCCACCTTGTTCTCTTTGCTTCATACCCAATACTGAAAATCTTGGTTTTTTTTTTTTTTTTCTGTTTGAGGCATACATATAAAAGTTAATGGAGAATGACATCTCATATTGTGAGAGAAGCTGTAGTTAGTTCACTAAATAATCTATATATTTAGCAAATTCAAATAAAAGAAAAAATTTAAATTGTGGGAGCAAAAGACATGTCTATTTGTTCCTTTTCGAATCCTTAACACCCAGCATATTGAAGAGGACATGTAGATATTATTGAACTTAAAAATTAGTTGCCGACAAACAATTGATACATAGTACGGCTTTGGTTTGACAACCAAGGTCTTCCCACTGGGTTTCTTTGTTCAAACTGACCCTAGAGTGATGAGAAAATAACTGTGATTCACTTCTGGGTCACCATTGTTTTGTCATGCTGGTTTTGCTTATCATAATGGTTCTTTGGTATCCACTCATCCATTTCTACATTTATCTCTGGGCCCTGACCCAGCATGAGTCAGGCGGCTTCTTTCTAGATGAGGTGTTCTTGTGTTTCGGTTCTGCTCTATCAGCTACAGAAGGAAGCTCTCCATTTGGATGTTGGAAGAGCAGCTCTTAGGTCCCACATTCAATTTCCCCCATCAAGATCCCTCCTGTCATGTAGTTTTTCCCTTGCTCTCCACTGGCTCTTTTCCACCAGCATATACTTGATATTTAGACCAACTCAAAAGTACTTGGTTTAAGAATGAGCAAACAAACAAACACAAAAAGCTCCTTGACATTCACACCTTTTTAGGTAGTTCTCTTTTCTCTTTTTCTTGACCAGGTCATTTGAAATACAAATCTACTTGAAAAGTTTCCATTTCTTCTCCTCTCACTCTCTCTTTGGCACATGAGGCTCTTTCTTTTGCCCTTAAGGCATCACAATAATATTTTTCCTTATATTGAAATTCTCCAGAAGATTTACAATAACGTGGAAAGAAAATGATAAAAATTTTAATTAAATATTTCTTAAAATTCATGTTCTCTATGATACTGGAACATTGATTGGTCCATATGCCAGAAGATTGCCTGCTAAGTCAAGTGATGAATCCTGTGAGAAGAGTGAGATCTACAATATGGTGATGTGTCTATGTTTCTGTTCAGCTTATGGCTGTGTATTGCAGTTTTCAGTTGCAAATATTCCCTATAGGAGTTCTAAATGAGGCATATTATGAGTTAAAAACAACAACAGTCTGACAGGATCTAACAAGAAGTAGGTTGAAAAAGAAATTGAACCCATCCAGATCTACTTAAAAAGTATATTTCTATCTACTACCTTATATGTGAATTGTATTTGGAAATAATACCTAGTTATATTAGCAAAATATTAATAATAACATTATTATCAGAACCTTTAAAATATATTACTTATCTTTTGCTCATCATTGTTTTTTTGTACTTTTAAAATAATTTTATTGAGGAATAATTGATATACAAAAACTATGTATTTAATGTTTATAATTTGATAAATTTGGACATATTTATATATTCATAAAATGATCACCACAATCAAGGTAATAAATATATTCATCAACTCCAAGAGTTTCTTTGTGCCACCCTCTTTACTTCCATCCTCCTCTTCCTCTTTCTTCTTCTCCTTTACCTGTGTGTGGTAAGAACATTAAACAAGACATCTACCATTTTTACTATTTGTTTTAATGCACAAACCACAGTATTGTAAACCATGGGCATTATGTTATACAGAAGACCTCTAGAACTAATTCATCTTGAGTAACTGGAACTTCATATTGAATTGGATAGCAATAACTCATAATTCTCTTCCCCTAGCCCCTTACAACCACCTTTATACTATTTGCTTCTATTAGTTGGTTACTGTAGACACCTTGTATAAGTAGAATCATGTAGTATTTGTCCTTCCATGATTGGCTTATTTCACTTTGCATAACGTCCTCTAGGTCCATCTATGTTATCTCTTAGAGTAGGATTCTTTCCTTTTTGTGGTCAAATGATATTCAGTTGTATGCATATACCACATTTTTTCTTTATTCATCCATCTGTTGATAGGCATTTACATTGTTTTCATTGTTTCTATACTTTGGTTATATGGATAAAATTGCAATGAATTGGGGAATATAGACAATCTCTTTGAGATCCCAATTCCAATTAGCTTTTGGATATATACATATCTGTATATATATATACAGATATATATATATATATATGAAATATATAATAGAATTATTGGATCAGTGGCATTTTGTATAGATGTAAAAATGAATTTTTACCTCACGAATATGTATCTACAGATTACATTAAAAAATAACCTCCAAGTTTATATAGTACTCCAAAGACCACTAATGTCCAAAGTAATCTTGAGTAAAAAAGAACAAAGCTGGAGACACCACGCTTTCTGATTATAAAATACATAATAAAGCTACAAAATACAAAGCAGTATGGCACAAGCATAAAAACAGACATACAGACAAATGAGCAGAATAGAAAGCTCAGAAATAAACACAAGTATATAGAGTCAACTGAACTTCAACAAGTGTGCCAGTAATACACAATAAGTAACGGATGCTCTCTTTAACAAAGATTTTGGGAAAACTGGAAAATTGGATATCCACATATCAAAGAATAAAATTGAATTTTATTTTATACCTTATGTACACAAAAATAAAACAACTGAAAAAGTAGAACAGACACTTAAAAACATAAGATCTGAAACTATAAACCTTCCAAATGCAAGTAAAAAGGAAACACTTCTTGACAGTGCCCTTACAAATGTTTCTTAGGCATAATCCCCACACACAAGCAAGGAACACCAAAATAGACAAGTGGGACTACCTCAAACCGAAATGCTCCTGCACACTAAAGAAATAATCTACAGAGTGAAAGGAAGCCCATGAAATGTGATAAGATATGTGCAAGACATACATTTGATAAGGGCTAATATCTAAAGTATATAAGGCAAAATAAGGATCCTAAGTAACTTAAGAATAGGCAAAGGACTTGAACAGACATTTCTCTGAAAAAAAAATACAACTTGCCAGCAGGTATATGAAAAGATGCTCAACATCACTAGTCATCATGAAAATGCAAGTCAAATCTGCAAGGAGAAATCACCTCTACATATTGGGAGGGCCACTGTCAAGAAGACAAAAGATCACAAATGGATGGAAAGTAGTGAGAAACTCTTGCACAATTTTGATGGGACTGTAAAACTGGGTGGCTGCTCTGGATATAGTATGGAGGTCCTGTGAAAAGTTAAAATGTATTTTTCTATTTTTTATTATATATACAATCCACTGGTACAGTAGAATATGCATATAATCCATAAATAAACAACTACATATATACAATCAATGTGTGCTTCAAGAGTTTTTCTTCATGGAGGATGCAATAAAAAAGTTTGGAAATTTTGGCTTCATATTGCATTACCTTTATAATAAATGGCTCTCAAAGAAAAAAATATTTTCTCCTCAATTAATTTTGGGGAATGCAGTGATCTGTGTTTCCCATTTGATAGTTACTAGGTGCATTAGTCTCCTAAGTGATCTAAAATGTGTTGCAGTAAATAAATCTCTTTAATGGGGTTTACACAGCGTTTGCCAAATTCATTTGTTTAAGGAAGCAGGCTCTCCTTTCCCTCTGGGTCTCTCCCTCTTTCATTTTTATGACAACCACTCTTCATATCTTATGGAATAGGTTTCAGTGAATTGCTAAACAGAAATCAAAAGGGAATATGTTGGTTCTTGGCTTGGAATAATGCTTCTGATGCATTGTTAAGTGAGAAGAGATGGCAAAAAAATATGAATAGTATAATTTTAGTTTAACAAAAACACCTGCATGCACATCAAAAGGTTTGGGCTTAGCTACTTACTAATGTCAAAAAATACTGGGTGGATGGATTTATTCACAATTCTTTCCTATTTTCATTTTTTCACTAACATAGTAATGTTGGCTTTCCCACTCTGTCTGTGATCCTTGGGGCAATTGAAATATACTTTATGCTTTAGCTTTCTCAATTATAAGATGTTAATTTTAAATGGTTTAATTGGAGTAAACTACCTGTATTAATAGTTTTTATAAGTATTTTGTATGTACCTACTATGAGCTAAGCAAAATAAGCTCAGCTTATTTGTATGTTTTAAAACATTTACAAAAACTCTCACATTTCCTATTTGTTAAAGTTGCACTAAAGCCAAATATGTGGTACATGCTTGAAATCCCAGGATTTGGGAGGCTGAGATAGGAGGATGCCAGGTTCAAGGCTAGCATCAGCAATGTAGGGAAATACTTAGCACAACTCTGTTTCAAAATAAAAATAAAAAATAAAAAGGACTGGGGGTGTAATTTGGAGATAGAATGTTTCTGGGTTCCACTTCCAGAACCAAAAAAAAAGAAACAAAAAATGTTAAAAGAAGCTCGCCACACCATTCACCTCATTCACCTCATTTTCAATCCAATCTTTATCCTGAGTTGACATCACAATAGATCAGCCAACACCAAGGTGGAATTGCTCTCCATGGTTCTTACTGACATTGAAGTTCAAGAACATAGCCTGAATATATTTTTCTATAAATAATGTATTATTTAACATCGTATCTACATATCTACTACATTCCTTTTTAAAAATATTGTTTCTTTATCTAATGTTTGATTTTGACAAACTTTACTTTGTAGTACTACCTCATAGGGGATGAGAAATTCTATGGATTTCTTACATGGCAAATTGAAAAATAATTATTTTGATTTATTCCCACTATGTCTGACTCAAGCTCTAAGGTTTGAGCACCCAATAGATCTGGTGGTTGTGGATTTTGTTGCTGTATTTATAAAGTGACATATCAGTCAAAGGACCCGCGAGTGCCCTGTGGGCACAATTAAAACAGAATAATTCCCTGCAGACTCTTTTTAGAGTAATTTTAAGTTAGATTTGTCTAGAGTTGGTTTCTGGAATGATCTGTGTTCTCAAGTAACTGAAAGACTAGTTTGCCTTCTATGCCTGCTCAGTGGCAAAGTGTGGAATGACACCTACTGCAATAGAGAAAAAGGAATAAAAAGGCAATGCAGCCTTTAATTTGTCTTATGGAGTTTACAAGCCTTTGTTTTCACTACCATGAGCACTAAATTAAAAAATAAAATCATTTTCTTAATGTGAAAAAGAGGAAAAGAGCCAGGGATGGCGGCACATGCCTGTAATCCCAGTACTTGGGAAGCTGAGACAGGAGGATCACAGGTTAAAAGCCAGCTTCAGCAATGTACCAAAACTCTCAGCAACCTAGCAAGACACTGTTTCAAAAACAAAAAATAAAAATAAATAAAAAGGGCTAGGGATGTAGTTCAGAGGTAGAATGCTCCCTGGGTTCAACCTCCAGTACCAAGAAGGAGGGGGGGGATTACTAGTTTAGAAACATATTTTCTATTCTGGTTCTTACTCTACTTTATGGGTAGTAGAGTTCATCTAAAAATGCATTCTGGGATCATCCTTTGAATCAGGTTTATTTGGCCTTGACACTACTGACATTTGGAGCTGGCTAATTTTTTGTTGTGAGGGCTCTCCTGTGCATTTTAGGGTATTTAATAGCATCCCTAGCCTCTATGAACTAGATGCCAATAGCATCTTTCCCTCTCCATTGTGACAGCCAAAAAATGTCTTTAGATATTGTCAACTGCTTCCCGGGGGGCAGAACCACTCCCAGTTGAGAAGCACTGCTTTAATGACTGATGGTTTTCTCTCTGTTGATATGTTTGGGGATAAGACAGATTGAACATCTGATGTCTAATAAAGGTCTCTGAAAGGAGCACATTTTTCCTGTGCTTGATCTGTCTTAGAAAAAATTTTTAACAATTTTAGTAAAACTGTGTAAATCTAATCCTGGAAGCCTGAGAAAAAGGTCTAAGCTCGTTCTAGGTCAAATGTTTATTTACCCAAGACTTCATTCCAGATATGACTATAGATACCACAAGACAGATTTCTTTAATTCTTCCCTTATTTGTATAACGATCTGCCTTAGTCATTCCACACATGTGGATTTCATTGTTTGGCTTCCATCCTGTTCAGCTTTTCTGAACTGCTTTTCCATGTTTTACAGGAGCATTTTATCACATGAAAAAGTTCAAAGGCTGACATGGTCTGTCAGAACCCTTAGAAAAATAATAAGAATGAAAAGTAAAAATGAAAGCAGGAATAAAGAGTAAACATATTAAAAATAAGACTGAGTCTCAAGTACAACTGGGAAACCATAAATATATAAATTTAACCTGACAACTAGGTTTCACCAAAGATTCCTCATTCTATCACAATAGAATCAAAGTTTGTATAAAAATTTAGCTTTTTCAGCAGAGGAAAGGAAAAGACATATCTTTTCCTCATTTATTGCTAGGTTCATGGCTTTGGCCACTCTAACAAAAGATACATTAGTAGGAAAAAAGCATACACATTTATTTGCTAGAGGTTTCCTGGAACACTAGAGCCTTTATGGAGATCCAAAGAAAAGTAAGCTTGTGTAGTTTTATGCTTAGATTTGGTGAAGCATGAACAGGAATGGAGAAAAGTGACTAGAAGACAAAAGAGTATGATTTTACTGGAATAACCCAGAGGGTACTGAGCAAGACCTGTTTCTTAGAATTGTCTCAGCATCTCTGAGTCTTAATGAGAGGATGTTTTCTTTCTTTGGAGTGTGTGTGTGTGTGTGTGTGTGTGTGTGTGTGTGTGTGTGTGTGTTGCACTTCTTGAATGAGGATCTTATGACCTGCTGTAGGAGAAAAGGCTGACAGGCAGGTGAGAGTGATCTTCCTGTTTCTGTTTTTTCAAACACCAATGTGTTATATTTTGGGGTAGTGCGTCCTAAACCCCATCGTCAGAAAAGTTCAAAAAAGCAACTTAATATTATTGCTAAGTATCACTCTCCAAGTAAAGGTAAATATGAAGAATTTTAGTATATTTTTTCTATGACAGGGAAAGTAATTTAGATACATCAGTAAAATATGAGGGAAATATGAAACAGAAAAGTGACATCAGACTCTGGAATAAATGGCAAAATAGAATCTGATCTTAAACAATGAAGTTTTTAGAGATCTATTGGAAACTTTTTAGAAAGCTCCATCTGTAGAAGCCCTTTAAGGCATGATTGCCTCTATCCAACTTCAAAATCTTAGATATATGTCCATTCACTTTCCCTACAAATGATGTAGAAGTTAAGGCTGATCAATCTTGTTTATTGTATCTGTATCAGGGTCTCTCAATCTCAACATTACTGACATTTGGGTTGGATATTTCTTTGGAGTATTCACTGTCCTTTGTAATGTACATGTTTAGCAGCATCTCCACCCTTTACCCACTAGCTAGTGGCAGACCCCCACTTCTGCACAGTCATGGCAGCCCTAAATGCCTCCAAACATTGCAAAGTGTCCCCGGGGGAAGCAAGATCTCCCAGTTAAGAACCACTGCTACAGAAGAGAAAAGCCAAACTATACTTACACACTCGTAGACAGAGAAAGAAAAAGAAAGATGGAAACAAAACCTTTTGAGCTTCCTGGGACTTTACTTGACACCTTGGAATATTTCAGGGAAACACATTTAGAAATAACAGGGCTTTAAAACAACATCAGACCAAAGCGCATCAATTCAGTGTCATTGAGAAGAAACCAAACTCTTGCAATATGGTCTCAGTAGGACAGATAACAATTGAAAAGTATATCTTTGGCAACTTTTGTGCTTCTGAATGAATGGCAAAAAAAAACCAACCAAAAAAAAAAAGTCCTTATCATTCTGTCTGCTACTTACATGACTTTTGCACAGTGGGAGAGTCTATTTTAGGCAGCTATAAATTTGATTTAAATGCAAACTATATTATGAGCTAAGTGCATTCAGTAGAGCTTGGACCAATCTATTTCTATTTGAGCTCTAGAAGAAATAGCTAGGACATATACTAAAATAACCCCATCACTCCAGTACAATAGAAACCAAATGAGTCAACCTGTTTCCTTTGTTGTTCAACATAGCAACTCCAATTAAAGTTGCAGCTTGTGTGCTCTGCTGTTTGCTAGCTCCACTTTTAAAAATCTTTTTTCCAAGCGACTGTGATGTCAAGCCTCCCACTCAGACCACAGTGACTATCCACAGTTACCATTATTTTATCTCAGCTCAATCGGTATCAGGTCAGTGGCACCAAGATGAAAGGGCAGGAACAAAGAAAGTAGCACTGACAACAGGCCTGTGGGGGGACCTAGATAACAATGAAAGTCCTGGGGGTGCCAGCCACTGCAGGCCCAGGCTTCTGATTCCTCTAACAGGGCTAACCTAAATAGGACAGATCTCCTGTGTCTGATTCCAGGGAACCTACACAGGAAACAAAAAAATGATAGCAAACTTGGTATTTCTAGGAGTGGTCATTTCTCTACATTCAGATATTCTAACAGAAGATAAAAGTTATATAGCTAAGAATAGCTGTTGGGTAATTATTAATTCATGAGAAGGATATTTCCCTTAAAAGGGTGAAGTAGTCCCAGAGCACCTACCCTCGCTCATGGAGATGCACTTAGGAAGATGCTGGCTGGATCTTTGCAGGTGGCAGAGGCTTTCCTGTGCATCTGGTCCCAGGCTCACTCTTGAAGTTTCAAACCTCTGAGCAATGGCTGATCTGTGGAAGGCAATAGAGTTGTTCACCAGGGCCACAGGTTGTTGGTGCATTTTGTGACTTGTGTTAGTATCACAGATGATAGTGTAGAGCTTCAGGGCACTATTTGGAAACTGCTAGGATTTGTAATCTTGTTTAATTGATTTTTGTGAGCACAGATATTGTTCATCAATACACTATAAATAATGCATATTTATGGAACTGTTTGTTTTGTTTCAATGCACATTGTCATTCTGAGTGCCCATGTAAAAGAAAGCACTATGACTGTGAGCTAAAAATGTACCATATCATTAAGGCAGGCAGAAGAAAAAAACACTGATCCATGTGACCAGGGACAAAAAGGAAACAGGGCAAGTCTAGTGTCAACCAGGAAGTGATCTTATATAAAATACAAGAACCAACTCAAGAGCCAAACACAATCCCTCATGAAGCTATTAGCGGTAGTCAGAGTTTTGAAATTGACCATGTAAATGAAAATATGCAGTGAATTAATATGGCAAAAATACATTGTAATTAGAATATTTAAAAGAAAGCACTTATGACCTATAAAAAAATAAAACAAAAGACAACTGACCAACAAAAATACTACTCATACACATGTAAAAATACATAAATGTACATATTCCATATTACAGATGAGGAGCCAAAACTAATGCATGCATCTAAGTTAATTCCAGCCATAGTGTTATTGAAGTTCCTGTTAAATGTTAACAAGATGACTTTGAAATTTATCGATATGGAAAAAAGTAGACTATTTTTAAGAACAATGAAAAAGAACAATGAGGAGAGAGGTTAGCTCTCCCAGATACTAAAACATATTCTGAAACTGTAATTATTAAATCAGTAAAGAACTGCACAATTAGTCTGACTATATGTAAATCATTGTACAACTTAGTATATAATAAAGTGAAACATTAATCAGCGAAAAAAGGATGACTTATTCAGTAGGAAGAGCTGGGACAATTGGTTAGATGTTTAGAAAATAAAGTTTTTCTCAATTAAGACAGGTCTTCTCAAATAAAATTATTAACCATCGTTTAAAGATTAAAGATTCTAATGTTAAAATTAGGACTAGACAGGAAAAAAATTCTTCTTTGCCAAGAGATAGAACTATAGGCAGAAGTGTGAAAATAAAAAATCATTAAAAAACTCTGTTTCATTTGTGACTACTGTGTATAGCTAAAGCCCAGCTGCCTCCCTGTCCTTGGATTTCATGATACACTTCTGTGATTATATTATGGTGACCTTTCCTTCTTTAATGCAAGCTAGTTCAAGTGTATTTCTTGTTTCTCATAACCAAAAATGTCATAGCAGAGTAATTCTACTTCTGGGAATCAACCCCAAGGAAACAATTGGAAATGCAGGGAAATTAAAAGTTATAATGCAGCAAAATCATAATTTCAGTCAGTTGGTATACTTGGTTTACTGAGGAGCTTCAGCCCCTAGCTCGGTGTGGTGGTGCACACCTGTAACCCCAGTACTTGTAGCAGGACTCTCATCAACTTAGTGAGACCCCGTCTCAATTGAAAAAAAATAGGTTTAGGAGTATATCTCAGAGGTCGAATGCCCCTGGATTCACTCTCCAGTGCCACACACACTAAATAAATAAATAAATAAATAAATAAATAAATAAATAAATAAATAAATATATAATCTGAAATAATATTTTTCTTCTAATCACATTTAAATTGTACAATGCCAAAGCTCCTTTTCATTATCCCTTAACAAGATACTGAGCAGAATTCATGAATGTCTTAATACTTTACCTTACTGAAATGTCATAAGTACTCTATAGATTTAGACTTCAGTTTCTTACATCTGATGCAACCCACAGCCAGCACAAGCCAGACTCATCCAAACCTGGTATGTGACCCAAGGAATTTAGAGGTGTGGCAGAGGCAGGCAGATGTGGCTCTGGGTCTACTTCCTGTAGTATTGGAAGTCTGACAGGGAGGGGACTAGCAAAAGATACACTGCAATTATAAGTGACCTGTGTCCCATGCTCTTGCTAGAATTCTATCTGTTCCTTGTCCTCTGCTGTTGTCTTGGTCTCTGAATTGATGCTGAGCATAATTTCCCTGGAGACAGCAGGAAACAAATTATATCCTTCCTCAACTGTGGGTGAGGACTTCCTCAGAGTATGGCAACCTGATTTCCCTTCAGCCTCCCCAATGGGAAGGTGTCTTCCTTGGTCAGAGGCTACTTAGACAAATCTCCCTTTCTTCTCTTGCAACCTCTCTGTTCCTTCACTTGGACCAACAGACAGCACTGGTTCATCTACTTTATTCCCTCACTGTGGGTTATATATGAAGGATTATATATGTGAGAGTGAGGCTTAAGTAGCAAAGCTCTGTCACCTTGGCTTGTATGAGTGAGTGTGTGTGTGTGTGTGTGTGTGTGTGTGTGTGTATAAAATAAAGAATCAATAAGAAATTGGCTTCCATGATCACACAGGCAAATAAATCTTCAAATCTGAGTTTAGCAATCTGCAGACTCTTAAGAGCTGATGGTGGAGCCCCTGTCTAAAAGCCAGTAGGTTCAAAACCCATGAAAACTGGTATTTGAATTTGAGTCCAAAGTCTGCAAAACACTGATGTTCTAGCTCAAAAGCAGTCAGCCAGGAGGAATGTCCCTGTTATTTTGTGGAAGGAAATCTACTCGACTCAGTCTGCTCAGTCTCAGTTAATCTCATCCAAAACAACCTCACAGGAACACTTAGACCCAATAGCTGGGCCCAATCAAGTTAGCGCGTAACATTAACCATCACACTCCTCTTGCAGGCTGTGAGGAATGACATCTGCTTCTCTTTGTTGGCTGATCACCACGGGTCTCCTTTAAATATCAAGTAATTAGTACCTTAGCTAATCCTTAGCTTTTGGTATTAACCTCAATTCCAGAACAGCAGGAGATTACCTACTTATGATGTAGTTATTTTTATAATAAAAAGGAAAGTACAAATATCTAACATTAGTAAAATTATTTTTAAAACTATGGTTTACGGAGGATAGAATATTCTAAGTATTCTACTAAAATAGTTATCTGCAATACTTTCATACAGTATAAAATCATCTTTATGACATCAAGAAAACTGGGTAAAAGTTTACCTTATATAAAATATAATTTCAGTTTTGGGTAGCACCTTGTACAAAACAAATCAAATCATTAATTTTTTTTTTCTAAAGCCAGTATCATGTTCCTGGGACTCTCTTTTCTCTTTTTTGATAGGAAAATTACAAACTTGCCAACTGAATGTAATATAGTTTTTTAAGGCTGAAAAAAGCTTCTTTCATTCATCTCAGAGCTCTCTCTCCTCATTAGGCCTTTTCTTTCCCTTCGGCATCAGTCTCTTTTTCCCTGAGTTCCCCCTGAAGTGGTGACTGAATATCGGGGAGGATTAAACATGTTCTGGCCCAAGAGAGATGGAACTTTGATCCATCGGCTATTTTTTTTTTGTTTTGTTTTGTTTTGTTTTAATTTTTTATTGTAGTAACTCATGCAATATAGCATACATCTTTGTTAAGTACAAATTGTTAACAACATATTTGCACACAATTCTCATTTGACCCCTTCCCCGATTCCCTCCCCATTCCCTCCCCCTCCATCCCCCTAAGGTTCACTTCAGTGAGTGACCTTGATATGATTGTGTAGGTACATCATGTGCTTTAGGGTGTCCCTCTGCCCCATGAATCCACTACAAT